>JABASI010004414.1:0-14130 GCA_019776505.1 Tomocerus nigrus | reverse complement strand
AATATGTCCATTTTCTGTAATGCATATATTCCAGTAAATGTCAAACGACGTATGTGCCTTACAGTGTTGGATACTCATAGCTCAGTTGAGAGAGTCTAGACTTCTTTTCATCAGCTTTGATTTGAAATTGAATTTTGTCAACTAGACACATTTATGATTATTATATTTCGCATCTGCATAAGTAATTTTTGTGGACATTAACTTGGTGTAATTTATTTTAATATGTACCAGAAGTTTGCTTTGAGTTGAAAAGCAAGAAAAATTAAATATTGAAATGGATCTTTCTTTTTCAAGCGCTGAAGACTCAAGAAAGGAGTTGTAGTTTGTTCGAAACTCATCCAAGATGGTTGAGGAAGGACCAAAGAGTAAAGCTGAGATTCAAGAGATTTTTCGACGTCTTAGAACAATATCTGCAAACCGAGTAAGTCAGTACCTAATTGAATTATGGATAACGGTGACAGGTGAGGAGATTTTGCCATTATTAAGAAGGCCAAAATAGAAAGCGTGTAATATTTGAGTTATTGACATTTACCTGTTATAGAGGCCCTTTTTCAAATCGATATAACTATTGAATGAGTTATCGTATCGAAAGTCTGAAATACACAAAATGTTTATTAATATCTACAATCTTGTGCCGAAGAATCTTGATTGCACACTTCGTTTGGAAGTTATGATTTTGAAAAGAAAAGCTTGCCTCAAAATTGGAAAATAGTTCTTTTCAAAATCATAACTTCCAAACGAAGTTCGCAAATACAGTTGCATTCTTCGGTACAAAATTGTAGACAGTAACATTTTGTGCATTTCAGACTTTCGATACGATAACTCGTTTAATAGTTATATCGATTTGAAAAAGGGTCTTTTTTACAATAACACCAATATTGCGCACTTTCTTTTCTGGCCTTCTTAAAAGGGGGCCTTTAGGACAGTGTGGGAAAATTAAATTTCTGAAATTGTCGTTGTAATGACGACATTATCAGATAGAAAAAGATGTTAACCAAGTGTTTTTATCAAAAATATGAAAGGAATCGAAATTGATCGACATTTCACTTTCTACAATCGCTAACTCAGTGTAATGTGGAAGTATTCTTCGTTTTACTTTTCTCAGCGTGAAGGGAAAGCAACCGAACGTCCACAAAGACCACGTGAGACTTCGTTACTAGCGAATAAAATTGTCATTTCTGCCCCTTACATATTTTCGATAAAACTGCAAGTTTAATATCCTCGTCACTTAAAAAGACTTAATCTGCATGAGCCAGAACTATGTATAGATTTGATTAATTAACTAATTGGTTGTGATTTAAGGTTTGTTTCGATTGCAATGCAAAAAATCCGACTTGGGCTAGTGTCACATATGGCGTATTTATATGCATCGACTGTTCTGCCGTCCATCGTTCTTTAGGCGTTCATTTAACATTTGTACGGTCTACACAACTGGATACTAGTTGGACTTGGACTCAGCTTCGTAATATGCAACTTGGTGGAAATGCCAATGCTGTGAGTTTATTTTAAATTTCAAATTTTATTATTTTGCTTGGGAATTATATTATTTTACTCTTATGTAACATCTGCTATTTGACTGGGCGAAAGTATGTTAAATATTTGTTAATTCCGGGCGGAAAGAAGTTGGTCTCTATAACAAAATGGCCGAAAGACCTAGCGCGCCTTAAAATGGGTCCCATTTTGCGACCATTTTTGGGCGCGCGCTGTTTTCGCGGCAATCATTTTGCGAGCGGGCTATAGTAGCGGCAGCCATTTTTCAAAATGGCAGCCATCCTGACCTCAAAATTCCATTTCTCCAAAACGGCTTGCGAATAGAGTACACACTGCTTCCACCCTGTGTTATGTACTAGTGTAGTTTAAAACATTACATACTGCTTCTTTCATGGAGCAGTATAAAGCGCGTTTTATACTGCTTCAACCATTTGTTAAATACAGTTGCATTATAATGATTCCACCATGCGTTTAATTCAATGGTGGTATAAAATGTGACACTGCTTCCCTCTAGTCTTAACACATTTGGGCAATATAAAACATTGTATACCGCTTCGAAATGTGTGTTAAATACTGCTTATTAAAACCCTACAAGAAATAATTATCATAATTTTACTGCTTCTACAAAAATCTGCACAGGTCGACAACAGAAGGGAGAGCTTTACTGTAACGGTTTGCTGTTCGTTTTCCGTTTGTGCGCCTCATTTTTCGTCCGTTTTTCTGTTTGCGCACCTCGTTTTTCTTCCATTTTTTCGTTTGCGCGTCTCGTTTTCAGCCTACTATTGCCGACTGTGTGACATTTGATCGCCTTATTTAGAAGGTCGCTAGCGGCTGCCACGCCCACTTTGAGGGCGTGGCAATAGATGCGAGCTAGTGTTGAAGTGCTTCTCAGTAACCAAGTTATCAGGTTACTGGACTTCTTCCAGCCCATTTGTTTAACAACCTTTGATTGCATTTCAAGATTGATTAAACTTTAATGAGCCTAATCATTACTTACTCGACAACTAGTTTAATTAAATCTAGCTAATTGCAAAACATTAATATTGACTCACTGCTTAGGTGGTGAGGCAATCCTTTTTTTCTCTTTTATGTCGGTATTCAAATGGCATTTTATTTTGTTATTAACCGTTATAAATACTTGGGTACAATGTATTTAGAGTGCGTTCTTCAATCAACACCATTGCTCTACATCCGATGCTCAGCAAAAGTACAATTCACGAGCAGCACAACTCTATAGAGAAAAACTTAATCAAACTGTTGCCAAATACAATAAACTTCACGGAAATAAGGTGTCTGTCTACTTGTTGCTTATTACTTGGTGTTTGGATTGTTCCGCTCCATGAGTGAAATTATAAATATTATTATTTTTAGATTGTGTTTGATTGCGATGAAACTACTGAACAGGATCAAGAAAAATTAACTGATTTCTTTGAAGAGATTCAGTCTGCTCAAGAATCTGTGGAAAGCATGGCCATAGACAATTCTGCTCGCTTATTTGGATCTAAAGTAAAGAAATATACAACTAAATACTATCCCAGTCCTGACATTTACTTTAGCCTAAATATTTTACAGAAATTGCAACTTTGTTTTCCGGTTTGTTTTAGTCGTCTCGTAATGGTGCTGAGAAAGACGAGGAGGGGCCGAATGTTGAAAGCGTTTTAGCTGCACCTGGTCCAAATACAATTTGTGCAACTCGCAAATCTACGATCGGTCAACGAAAGCCAACAAACAAGGTGAGTGATCAATCCATTCACTAATTTACGCTAATGTTTTACTTAATGGGAATCTAAAAAATAAACATAATATTTGTGCTATTATGCAACTCGACCTTCACATATTTTATTATTTTTATTGTTGTTAGCTCAAAAATAAAAGCAACTTTGCAATATTAGAATTTGATTCTATTACAACGTTGTTGGACTTCTTTAAGGATAAAGAGGACTTTGTAGTGTTCGTCGAATGCCTTTACATTATTGTGCTTGCTAGATTGACACACTGATAGCAATGACATTATATTCAGCAGTAATTGAATTTTAAATGTTTTTAAACAAATACAACGAAGATTTTATGAGTTTATTATTACTATTATTTATTCAACAGACCTTTTATTGCATACAGGTGCTAGTGCTTAGATCCAAACTTGCATTGCTTAAGGATAGTAAATAAAGTTAACTAGGGCTAATATGTATAAATATGTAAAAATAGGGTAAGATAAGAGTATTTAAAGTATCTACATAATGTACTAATTATGCAAATGTGATAGAAGTATGCTATAGTTTATAGTTTATGACTATTAGTATTGGTTTCTTCAAATAATTGACAAAAAATATTAACATTTGATCATTATAGAGAAAATACAGATAAATGGTAATGCATAATTAAAGTAGAAGAGGGATGCATTGGCAAAAAATACATGGTTCACATGTAAACCAGCTGCCGGTGCACAGTTTTCTTTACGGTATTCATCATTGTTGCAGATGCTGGGAGCTAAAAAGGGTGGATTAGGTGCCCAAAAGGTGAAAGCAGACTTCTCTGAAATTGAAAAGGAGGCCCAAAAGATCGATCAAATGAAGGAAAGGCAAGACCAACAAGCAAAGTTTGATGCTGAGCAAAGAGCAGTCGACGAGGAGAAACAAGTTAGAATGTTTTAATTGCTATATTATATTATCACTAACCACACAATGCTTACTGATTTTAATTATATTTAATGATGAAATTGTTTATTTGAAAAGATTGCTTCTATGAGTTTGGCTTATAAAGACATCAGCAAAATGCAGCAAAAGAGAGCTGACCAATTTAAGCACGCCGATCCGAAGAAAGTTGAACAAAGTGAACGATTGGGAATGGGATTTGGTGTTAGAGCGTAAGTATTTCTTCCAATATTTTCGATCGTTGTGTCTTTTTATTGAATTTTAATTATTAAATACTTCACTGTAACAGTGCCGGAGTTTAATTTTGTTTAATTTATTTTCAGAGGAGTAAGCCACTCGGCAATTAGCGATATGAAAACTATTGATCAAGAGACACCCGCTTACAGTTCTAGAGGATCTTCAAGTAGTTCTGTTTCCAACCCAAGGAAATTCGATCCTTTTTTTGAAGAATATGATGCTGACAACTCAGGATTCGTGGCTTCATCTGATCCAATGAGATACAAATTGACATCGTAAGATATTTTCCTTTAGCCGGCAAAAGCTTTTCTCAGAGAATATTATTTTATTTACTAGATGAGGGATAGATGACTTGATTCTAGAGCACATTTGTTATTGGAAACTAAATATTTCTTAAATTATTAATCCACAAATTATTTTATTAGTACGTTAATTACGCTACAAATTGGTTTCCTTGCATGCGTTAATTTTAGGACGCCTCCGAGGTCACAGTCTACTGAATGGGAAGTGATAGAGAGCTCTCCTCCACCGCATCGTCCTAAAGATGACGAATATCGACCGAAAACTAGAGAGCCTGTTAGTTCTTCAGCCAGTTACACCGATGACGCCCGTCAAAAATTCGGAAATGCAAAAGCTATTTCGTCCGATCAATTTTTCAGTGGATCTAAGGATAATGATGTACGTGGATAATTAATAACTTTCACATGTTATTATATTATCAAGTTCACTTTAGGAATGATAATGATTACACGGAATTTATGAATTTGATTGTGATGTTTAACAGTACGAAAGAAAAGCAAATTTGTCGCGTTTCGAAGGCCAATCTTCCATATCTTCCGCCGATTATTTCGGCGACGGGAGACAAAAACCTCTTCCTCAGTCTTCGTCTTTCCAAACGTTACAAGTAAGTCACTACGTCTATTATTTTAGTGCGTTATAAGTATCCTCTGCTGCCGCACTACATAAAATTTCCCTTTCTACCTGTCTATCTATGCATATTTTACAATAGTTTGAAGACGGAAATGAGTTTTCGACTGTTCCTCTGGTATGATGCATTAACACATTGTACTTACATTTTCGCTTCTCTTTTTCATTCGTAATATTATAACATACTATATAGTTTCCATCTTTTCGTATCTATTTGTATATACATTTATAAATAGAAAAGTTATATTTAAATATACTATAATTAGAACCTTTGTCATAATACATAGCAAATAGTAATCTGTAATTATGTTTGCCGCTTTAAAAATTTTAATTTGTAAAAATTAGTTCATTAGTTGGCCATATAAGCCAATTTGAAAAATAAGTCTGAGCGCAACCCGTACGTCTCACATGTAGCTTCTGATATTTAATAAGGATGCGTATTAAATACTACATATTTATACATATTTTTAATTCCCATTTCATTCAAATTCGAACAAATTCCTTAATGTCCCCTTCTTAAAGTTTCCATGTTTTTTTGTGCGTTACCAGTTTCATTTAATCTTTCTGTATACTATACATGTTTATTGGTTTGATATTAACTTGGATGTTCTGAGGACTTATTAGTCATGTGCATTGGTTCATTCCGTACCTTTTATTGTTTGATCATGTTTCATTAATATATCGTCAACAATTTTGTAATATATTTTTGTGTAATTTGCAGAACGTTGACTTGGATGATGTGAAGGAGAGTGTTCGTCAAGGTGTGACAAAAGTGGCTGGAAAACTAAGTAATCTTGCCAATGGAGTCATGAGTTCTCTACAGGAGAAGTATGGTTACTAAATTATTAAAATTTTTCAGTGTCTGTATTTAAATTTTTTATGCGCTATCTTTATTAACTTTTACAATCAAGCTGTCTTAAATTGGTTTACTTTTCTCTTATTATAAATTGAAAGTTAATAGATTAATCCTTGTAATTGATTATTATCGCTCTATAGTTATACTGGATATGTACTAAATATTACCGAATTTAATACCTTAAAATTATTTACATTTCTTTACAGACAATAAGTTCTTTTAAATTAAGTAATATTATACTGCTCTACGTTTTCCCTAAAGTAGTTCTGACTTAGAGAATTAAATTTAACAAAGGAGTTCATGTGTATTTGTAAAGTTATGGTTCGAACTTTGGACTTCAGACTACTTCAGACTAAAATTTCGGCATAGGAAGAAAATTATGAATGTTCGTTTTATTGAGATAATAATAATGGCGATAATAATGATAATATAAAACTCTATATGATAATTAAAGCTTAAAATAGTAGTGAAATTCCAAAATGTGAACATTAATAGAAAGATTGCAGTAAGTATTTTCCCTAGCCAAAAGTATCTGTTAATGAAGTATTAATTTAAAATGGAAATAGTAAATTAAATTTTATTTAAAATCCACATTTATCTACATATTATTAAAACATCATTTTATTTTAAAATGTCATTCTCTTGATGAATTTTAGCTAGCATTGTTAAAATTTGTAAGTGATGATTGCCTTTCTAAATTAAATAAGTGACCCAACAAAGATACAATAAAAAGGATGTACTTATTACACTTTCAATTAATGAATAGATATTTGTCCATATTTATAGCAAAATTATGGCGAGAAATGTGACTTACCACATCATCTATATCTGAAAAACATATTGATAGCAATTACTTACCAAAATAGCATTATTTATTTAGCTAAGGATCTGCATTAGTGAAGACGAATATAAATGCCTTAGTCATACTACTATTTAGTTTAGTAAAATTTTAAAAGTGCAACACCAAATTGTGACTTTTATAATGCATTCAAAAAACGTTTGTTCAGATAGAAATACCGAAAAGAATGAATATGATGGATTTCATTCAAAAATGTCTTAAAATTCCCAGGGGTGTTACAATTTAGTATATAAGAGAGAATTATTATTAATATTAATGATTTATATCGTCAGTACTGCGCTAATGTAATGAACATAAATTATAAATATGAACCATTGTAAAATTATTGGCTACAAGCGAACCAGAAATGGGATACAAGTTTCTAATGCCAATCGGTTTACGCTTTTTAGCATTGAGTTAAGTTATAAAATATATATCCTACATATTGTACGATTTAAGTCGGATGAAAAATCTTTTTAAACGTGTGCTACTATATAAGCAGTAAATATACGAAGAATATTCCTTAATGTAAGGTAATTTGATAACAAATTTGTTTATTTGTTGTCGAAGCTGTCTTTATGATGCGTATTAATCTTTAAGATGTATAATTAACTGTAAATAGCAATATGCTATAAATGTGTCTCATACTCATAATCGTCGTATGTCAATTCTGTCTATACCGTTTCTGGATCGTGTACCTACACACACTGTTTAATTTCTAGTGTCTTATAACCAACAATGTCACATCCTGACCATTATAAGTATGTCTCTGGTGTTTTCGTGTAGAATGTGATTGAAGAATAGGTAATTAATATTTACTGAACATTTATATGTATATGTAAATTATTTTATTAACGTTTGTATGATTTGAAATGAAATGGGGTAATGGCAATCATCAAAAACACTGCCATTTCGGTTGGTAGTTCAGGAGTTAATTACGATTATCATTACATACATATTATGGTGAAATGTACCTAATATACACCTCTTTTACTGTTTCTTTGTGTATTTTCATCAATATACACTTCTTAATTGAGTTTAAGTTATTGTGTAAAATGCGTGGTTGGCTGCGTATAATTTTATCTCCACAACCACAACTTAAAGCCCTTAAGATGGTTTAAAATGGCACTGTTGTACATTTTAGATGCTGCTGCTTACATTCGATATCCAACTAAATAATATTATACTTACTACCTATACGTTGTGGAAAATACTGTTAGTGGAAGGGTTGTAACAGTGTTAAGTACTTGGTGGCGAGAATCCGATTTTCAACGATATAAACCATGTACTAAGTTTAAACATATTTATTTTAGGTAAATAATCATCAGTAATACTAATAATACTAAACTAAATCTAAAAATTATGGCGCTGAAAAATTTCTGATGTGTCTCAATGAGTTTATTGGTATTTTAATAATTTATTCAATGATCAATGTCGAAAGCAGTTAGTAAAAGAAGATACTTATACCTTTGAAGTCCCTGAGTCCAGGTATTTAATAATTATATATACATTGTAGGAAAGATGAATATTGAGTCTGATGCTCGAACCTTCAAAACGAAAATCTGCAGTTAAATGATACAATTATTTCAATCTCGGAATACCCAATACAAAATTATATTTTAATTTTAAAATGAAGTTATTTCTTTGGTGTAAGATGAAGAATTTACGAAATAAATTTGTATCCAGAATTTAGCATTTCCTTGAGATTTGTGCCTTATTTATGAAACTGATAGATCATAAATATTATATTTTACCGATTAAAAGGGAATCCTTTAAATAGGAACCTTGGAATCGTTGTGTAGAAATAAAGAAGGGAGATGCATTAAAGCTACCTATTACAATTAAGAACATTGATCACATTGAATAACATAAGAGTAATATATCGTGAAATTATATGGACATTGGAATTTAATTGAGCATACGTTTCATAACGGGCAAACGCCCATTATGCGTTTCATTGTTATGATAAGTCAGTAATTTCTTTTCCTGCCAGCATAAACTTTTTTGAGGGTTTCGGTTGTCAATATCAATAATAGATGAGTTTTTTTTTCCACCAATGAATATCCAACTAGATGGCCGGAAAGGAGTGCGGTCATTAGACCTAATGGCTATTAAAACTATACGATGAATTATATTGGATTATTGGATTCCAAGTTCCTGTATTGGATTTCTTTGGTTTGTGTGGCAGATAACTACATCATTATTCATTTTACTTTGGATATTATGGGAAAAGGCTCTCATGCAGATTTTGTAGATAAGCCAAAAGCCCAAATGGCAAACGAGTGAAATGAGAGATCTACACTACGCTGTACATGGTGCTTGAATACGTAAGTGCAAACTACAACTCTGTCCACGTAGTTCTCATCCCAGTTCTCTCACCCAACTCAGTCATTTTAAAATTTTATATTGATAATGAATTTCACGGTGCATTGGTCTTGTAATAGCATGAAAGCTCAAGCATGGATTTTAATCATGCAATGCAAATCAGCCGAAGCCACAAGTTGATAAAAGGGAACAGAATCCCTTGATTCTTTCAGTCGCACAAAGAAAGTCGTTGCATTGCAGTTAGACCATTGGCTCCTGTCCCCTTATAGTAATTCTAACAGCTTTAACTTTGCTGTTATTTGGTCTACTGCTAGTAGCCGTTTGCGAATGACTTTGACTTCTTGGCACAGGGGTAGATTCCTCTATGGCGTCATCTGATAGTTAGTGATAGGTCGTCAGAATAGTCTGTGATACTTTGGCTGGTTTTCCTCTGAATCCTCATTTTCAGATTCGGACTCTTCCTCCGGTGGTGGTTGTACGGGAGGAACTTGAGAGAGCTTATCCAGGTAAATTATCGCTTACCCTGTTTTTTTAAAAAAAAATAATCGTTACCACAAATGCATATAAATGATTATATCAATTTTCCTAAAGGTCGAAAGCACTTTTTAATTTTAGAAATTCGAAGTGTCAAAATATTTTTCTCAATTTTTATTTCTGAAATTTGATTCCAGAGACTAAGATTCATTTTTAAGACGTTTCTTAATCAATAGATTTTGCGTTATGATTGCGATCAGAGTATGGAGTATAGTATTCATAGCGGAAAATATTGATTATGCTAGCACAGAGGCTGTGCAAGAAATTCTGAGATGTGGCTTTCGCGCTCTGCCGAGTGTGAAGTATAATTAAGCGCTCAAGCGCTATTTCCACAGTTTTGTTACGGCTGGCCAATAAATTATAATCCTAATAATATACTATAACTAACACATATTATGGGCTATTATTTTGTATTAAAGGGTGGCCAGTTCCAGAAGGGCTTCTAATGGGAGACAATCGGAGACATCGACCCTGCAGCAGCATTTGGACTAATTTGGAGGCTACCTAGCTTTCGGAGTAGGATTTGTGTGACCCTCCACGCTGCTGTAAGCTTCGTTAGATTTTGACTCTTTTAAAATTGCAAATAGAAAGTCTCTTCTCTTTCATATCATGTGGCTAGAACTTAGTTTCCTTATCGTTGATTTACATTTACATCACTTCAATAGACAACTAAGCAGAACTCTGATAGAAAGGGAAATTACCCGGAGCTCATTAACATCTTCCAAGAGGAGGCAAGGGCAAAGCCAGAGGGTGAAAACGGCACTAAAGATATCCATGCACTCCAACAAATCAACTGCAGAACTGTACGAAAACAACGACTCGAAACAAACTCCGAAGCAATCCTCGTACTGGACTATAAAGTTACTCTTCAAAGTCAAATAGAACAAGGTAATTAAAGCGAAGCCTACGTCTGTAAGTAGTAATCGTAACAATATGCATAATCTTAGAATATGATTTGATTATTCCTCTAATAACGTGGCGCAAGACAATAATTTATGTAGAAATACATTGATAGAGCCCATAAATATCGTTCTGTTTTGTTTTCCTAAGGCATCAGAAAATTATGTTCAACACACATGCAATCGTCAGCTTGCTGTCTGCTGATTCCTATCTCGAATGTACGTATTTCGGAAGATTTTCTACCAAATCGGCCTTAGGTGCTTGTGCCGATTTCCATATTATCTCGTTGTTTATCTCTTCTGTTGCAGTAATATGATTTCGTTTGTGCTTCCCTTCTCCCAATTGGCGGACTAAATACAACAACGGATAGGGGTTGACTGGGGAGCCCACTCAACTCTTATCCTTTGTTGAAGTTAGTCAGTAAATCCATAATGTGGGGATTTTCTATAAATATGAAGCGTAGCTATATATCGTATCGCGAATATAAATACAGTATACACTATACACTATAGAAACTTTTCATCATACTATTATTGAAAATCAGTTAGAATAAGGTAGCTTAACGATTACTTATTTTAATATCTCAATTGTATGCCATGCACATTAATTATGTAGGTGTGCTTTTTATTTATTATTAGTAAAGTCAATTTTGTCGATTTTATCTCTTAGTTTTAGACAAGCTAACGTTGAGTGGCATAGTTTATGAAAATGCTATTCCATTTTATCTGTGAATGAAAATGAATTAAATTAAATGAGTATAAGCATTTTGAAGCTGTAACATGCAAGATTAAAGACAAAATACATGAATATAACCTTGTGTATTTAAATAAACTGTTTATTGCTCATACATTTGGTTTACAGTCAGGTCATAGTCATAACATAACTACCTAAGCATAAATAATGGCACACAATATGGTTTCTACCTTAAAAGTACATAATAGCAGGATATAATAATATTTAAAGTTAGGTGCATCTAAGGAAATTTACTTCGGTGACTCCCTTGGTTTCTACTTTTTGCGTTCAGAAAGAGGGTCCTCGAAGCGGCCACACTAAAATGTCCCACCCTTTCAGAAAAATTCCCCATCCCACCAAATGCTAACCTAAGCTAACCTAACTTAACATAACCTAATTTCAAAGGGTGGGGAAAATTCCCCACCCTACTCGTAGGGTGGAGAATTTTCCCTACCCACTAATTAACCCTAATTTAACCTACAATAAACTAATTTCGATGTTCGGGAGGGTGGGGAATTTTTCCGAAGGGTGGGGCATTTTAGTCTTGCCGGTCCTCGAAGGGACGTTATCAACTGAATACGCAAGAGAAGAAACCAACAACCGAAGTAGGTACCTAAATAGTCCTTGGGTGCATCCATAACGTTGAAAATGTTATTTAGCAATCCAATAGCAGTATCATATGCTCTTGAAAAGCACAATGGATTTGTGTTAACACAAGTAGAAAGAGCATAGTTAGAGTTCATTTGAAGAAACAGCAGACACTTATCAACTATGAGATTTTCTATTGGAAAAAGATGCAGAATTTTCGAATGTTTTGTCAACTTTGATGCCTTGATTACTTCTCTCCATAAAAACTTCCATAATATTCCTAAAATATTAATTACTCCATGGAGTATTAATCCTTATTAGTCTTTTGTGCAAAAGGCTTGAACAATACTAATTACTTTTTGCCTAATATTGAGATTTTTCCCATAATAAACTATTAAGGGGCCGTATATTTCATGAAGAAAGGGTTTGATTCGATGTAGGGCAATATAAGCGTTCTAACGTTCAAACATTAATTTTACTCACTGTTTCGAAGGGAATTTTTTTTAAGATCTGTAAAGTAAAGGGTGATTCCCGTACAAGGCTGGATTCCTGTACAGGCTACGACATATACTGCCTTAAGATGACCCATATTATTTTTGATGTGTGCGTGGAAAGGAGGGTGCCTGGTATAGAGTTAAGGGTACCTCAGAGATAATATGTAGAAATCGTTTCCTCAGTCCCCGGAGGAGCTAGGAAGTTGAAATATTTTTTAAAATGTAGGCGTTTCCTGTACCGAGGGTGAGTTGAATACTGTTCCCGAAAGAGTGTCTACAAGCTTTAAAATCAACATTTTTGAGGAGTGGGACTAGTGGGAGTGGCAGTAATGCATGTAGTTTGGACAAAAGTGTTTACGATACAGTGAGACAAAAATTCAGGAATTTTCTGAACATCAGGTATTTCTTCATATTCATGACATGACCAGTCTCAAAATGTTGAGACTGGTCACAGTATGCCATACCTGTTTGGAAATATGCATGCCTGGTACATGGCATATACTAAGAAAGTGCTCGCTTACCACTAAATGGACCCACATCTTTACATGGGCATTGCATGTCTTATGTGAGAAAGGCATTGATCACATGCATTACCTTTGTCTATGGGTACATGGCATTGTAATGTGCAACTCAATTATATGTATGAATACAGAAGTATGAGAATTGCTGCTTTCAGAATGGAGCTACTTGGAAATGTCCACTTAAAATTTTAACTTAAAACTATGTTATTAGTCGGAATAAATTTAACAACCGTTTATATTTAGTTCTCACGACTCATTTTAATTGCATTCCATTGATACTTACTCTACTATAGGCACTTACACTATAGCCACAGTTTTAACGCACTTAGGTGAAAATTAGTTGTGCACGCAGTGATCAAACTAGATTCATTACGTAGGTAAATTAATGAAAGATGGACATGTAAAAATTTTGGAATGAAATCGGCAAATGAACTTCAAATCCACGAAGACATGAAATGTTAAAGTTAATTCAAATGAGTAGTTAAGTACTAAGTTGGTGTTATAAAAGAACAATTATTAGATTAACATAATATACCAATAATTAGTATAATAAAAGGACAATTACTCGTAGAAACCATCGAATCAATTCCGTATGTGACACCATCCAAGGAGATAATACTATAGTCGCTAACAAGGACGTCTGTCTGGACCCCGTTGGCGAGGAGCAGCTCGAATAATGTTATCAACACGCATTATCATCTCTGCTGCTTCTGATGCAGCAAAAACTACGCGACGCTTAACAGCCAAAGATTCCGTAATCCCAAGTTCCTCCATGGATCCAACAGTGCCATCATTCATGTCTAAATTAAAATTAGCATTAACTTACTTGCACTTGCAATCAAAACGTAATTCCTCAGTAATACTTTCAAGTTAAGTCATAATAATTGATTTGGAGCATAAATATACTTACTTAATCCATTGTCCGATTTTCCGTTGTTGTGGTTGGCCTTTAACTGAGCAACTAAATCCGCAGAATCGTATCCAGCGTTGTCGGCAATGGTCGTTGGTAAAGTCTGGAAATAAAAACACACATCTA
>JABASI010004413.1:0-14131 GCA_019776505.1 Tomocerus nigrus | reverse complement strand
ATCCTAAAATAAATCGACAAATCCCGAGCTGCGGTTACAGCCTTAGATGAGTAGAGTGACCGATAGTCAGCATAGTGACGTCACTGCGCTGCTGCACTGTTGCAAATTCACTCAATGACTCGGTCTGGGGAATGTGAGATCCTGCCCTACCCTCTTACCTCTTCTTATACCCTGGTCATGATCAGAATCTAGAGGTTTCGCTCTTGGGGGCTTGTCGGCGATATTTTACTTTTCAATGATTTTACTTCCTGTAACTCTTTTTTGAAAAAAGGTTGATTAGGTTGAATTAAAGTATAGTATATAAAAACTTTCGGAACTTTCCTAGTAGAATGACGCTTAGCCGATTAGCTCAAATAAGGGCTCATTCGACAGATCTCAAGGAGTAGATTCCAACCCCCGAAATAAGAAAGTTATAGCCGGTCAAAGAAGAAAAATTGGTTCTTTTTTTTTTTTATTAATTTGAGCTTTCAGTAGTAGTAATAAAATAGGAATCGTAAGCAATTGTTGGCATGAGAAACCTTATTTGAAGATTATGTGGGGTCTCAAGTATTATTGTATTAAATTAGGCCGGCGGGCTGGTCCAGTGGCTAAGACTGCTCACGCTACCAATGTCTGTGTTTCATGACCAGGAGTTCGAATCCCGCCGGCGATAATGGTCGGAGGCTGTTTTTAGGGGAGTTAATGGGGGAGTCTTTTAAATATGGGTTAAAAATGGGAGTAATGGACCTGTTACGGGGAACCTGATATAGCAGATGGTTAGGGGCTAGTAACATGGACCATTGTAACTGACTTTCTTTGAATTAAACAGCATCTGGCCTTCCGAGTATTAACTAACAGCAATGCAATGTTAAGAGGAGCAGGCAATAGGCCCGTCATGTGGCCTGTGCCCAGAGCCTTCACTTTGTAGTGATATTGGCGAACCTCAAATAACACACACACAATTGTATTAAATTAACTTTTCTCGGGGGCTACCGCCCCCGATCCCCCGCTCAAGTGGAGATATGTTTAAACTAACCTAACCTAAAAAAATTAATGAAGAATATGATTTGGTTTGTTAAAAGTTAGGCGACGGATCACTAAATTGGGATTTCACAGTTTTCGAATATTACCCTAACCTAACCTAAAAAAATGAATGAAGAAAATTATTTGGGTTGTTGAAAGTTGGGGAAAGAATCACGAAATTAGGCTTTCACATTTTTCGAATATTAACCTAACCTAACCTAAAAGAAATGAATGAAGAAGAAGATTTGGAATGGACATCGGTGGATCATTGCTAATTTATTTGCAACTTTTTGCGTAAGCGTAATTATTGTTTCGCCAAGGTTCGAAACAATAATTGTAACAATAATAGAAATGTAACCGTTGACTACCTATGCGGCTACATGACAGGCAAGGCAGAAAGCCCCGAAGCCCTACAAAACTGTGGGTAAACACTGTATCCCAATAATGTATTTCGACAACTTTGACCCATCATAACTTTCTTATTTGGGGGGTTGTCCCAAAAATGGATGCCATTTTTGGAATCCACTCCCCGAGATCTGTCGAATGAGCTACTTTTGACTTCATTCGGTGGAGCGCCACCTACTAGGATTATACCAAACTTTCAACTCCAGCTTTTATCTACATTTTCTAAAAAATTACAAAAAACGCAAACAGGCCTCCTAGAGAAATTCGTCCTCTTTCGATTGTGCTATAGCACGACTCTATACATTTTTCAAAATACTCAAATCGTATCCAGGAATTTGGAAGTTTTTTCCCTACTCTTATTCTCTTATATCGTCCCTTGAGCTCGTAAATCCTTTATATCCACCTTTTGTTTGGCTGGTTAAACCCTTTATATCCATATTTCGTTTTGTCGTTAATATACCTTATATCCAATTCTGGGGAGAAATGAGATTTTGTATTTATTAAAAAGAGGGAAAAAATCTCTACTAGCGGGAATATTTTCAAAATTCTACGTATACTTTTGGTAAGGCAATGCAAGGTGGAAGCAAGTGTAGGTTGTTTACTGAGCCCAAATTACAATGGCACGGGGAAGCTTGAGATTTTTGTCTCATTGCTCTGTTGAAGAAAGTTGGCTATGGCGCATAAGGTATTTTCACAACCAAACGAAAAATGGACATAAGGGATTTAAGCAACAAATCTGAAGGTAAACATAAGGCTTTTGCGAGCTTAGGGGACGATATGCTGCTAGTTCTTTTATGTCTATTATTAAAATTAAAAAATGAATTTAATAACGTTGTCTTTTCAAGGCTATACTACACACACAATATATAAATTAATGGAGAAAAAATGTTTGTACATTTTACAGTGTATTACTACTGATTAGAGATTACTGTTTAAAATTATTTTTTATTATTAGAAAATGAATTTCATAACTTGCGTCAATGTTTATTGGTGTTGTAGATATGACAATTATGACGTTCCACTGCACGTGCATTTTAAGGTTATGCGAAATTGGCAGCACGAAACTAATAAAACATACTCTTAAATCACTAAAGAATCACAAAATAAAGCTATTGTCTTTCGTTCTAATGACTTCGGAATTGTCATTAGTTATTAATGATGTATGTAATGGTTCCATATTAAAATGTTGCAGCAGGGTTGTGGGTCGGGTGTTTTGCAAAAGCCGCACACCCATATATTATAAAAACCAACGGGTGATTGGGTATTTAGGATTTCATGCTGCTATTTATCTATTTGAGGTAGGTGCCTTTAGCTGTGTATGTTCTGGCTATGTATTTGCATTTACCTATTTAATTAAGCAAAATACTTTGACTTCATTTCAATACTAATATCCATTTACATTTACAACAGCATTTAAATAATCTCCGTTGTTAGTTGACTTATGCTGATAAATTAGCATTAGCTCATTCGTATTTTAAATCAATTATGAAGTTATTCGAGCGCTTAATGGGCTATAGATCAAAGTTGATAAAAATAATCCAAAATTTCAAAAGTTGATGAAAGTAAGTGCCATACAGTAGAAAAAAAGCGTTTCCAGAACAATCAGACAGCTGTATTTTCTGAAATTTACTTCGGTATAGTATAAGGTCAATTAAATACTAATAACCCACAATAAACCCAAAAATCAACAAACCCAATCAACTCACATTTTGAGTTTTTTTAGAACCCTGCGAATATATTTTAGGGACGTCTGATATTTAGTAATCAGAGGATTTGTAATCATCGTATAAATTAAGCTTCTCATTGTTCAAATATTTCAGTTGTTTCCCAGCAGTCTTTGTCATACCATTCTATAAAATCAGAATTTGTTAACATTTGAAAGCCAGAACAATTCGTTTACATACACAACCGTTCTGATTATTTCAACTTCCGATCATTTCCAAAATAATAGACGCGGACGTTGGCGTTACCAGTGAGCAACATGAGGAAAATTGTGTCTTTGGTTTTTTTTGGATTCATAATAAATTCATCGGCTTTAGATATTGAATTGGCTAGTGAAGGACCATGTAAGGACCAACCAGCATTCAAAGATCTTAAATCTTTGAGTCTTGATTCGTCATGGGTAAGAATAGTAACGAATTAAATTGTGTTGCGGTAATAGAAAAATGAAGCGTTTTATTAATTTTCAGCGTAAAAGATAAATGTTATTTAAAGATTAAGTGATTATTTAAAAGTATAGAAAAGTTTTAAATTTCTGTTTATTACAAGGTTACAAATTCCAGTATGCTGATCTACAACCCCCTTCTATCCTATTACGAAATGTATCGATATGCTGAAGATCTTTATCATCGAAAATCAGATGATATAACTGATCGTGAATTAAAAAACCTTTGCCCTACATACGTGATAGAAATGGGAGCAGCAGGTATGACAATGGGATTGATTGGTGTTGGTGGATTATACAACACATACGAAGTTAAAACGGGGCAAAGTGGTGAGATGCTCTGGAGGCTCAAAGGGGACGCCGATTATTCGGGTAATAAAATTATCCGCTGTAGACATATTAATTTTAAGACACTTCCAATCAAATTCTCAAATCAATTTTGGCTCCATCTTTTTTTTAGTACTACTGTCCATTTCAACTAAAGCTTGCTCAAACCTTCTCCTTTTGGAACGCGCTTATCGGCGGTAATTTGCGATTTCGCACCAAAATTCTTACTGTATGTCATCCACCAACTTGTCATGCCGCTGCAACAAATTACCTTTTTTGGCAACCAGAAAGAGAGAGGGTTTTGGCAAGCTTGAGTTGAAATGTTTAGTACCTACATAAATATTATTTTACCTAATATTGAATGCTCTAAAGCTATTTCAAGTACCGTACACCTTGTAACTCTTAAAATGAAGCAATATAATATTTTTTTGCAGAACGGACTTTTGTAACAAAAACTGGGCCTGGATATTTTGTGGCTGTAACCTGCTGGAAGTCTGGACAAAGAAGTTTTTCTTTAAATAAAATGTCAAGCACAATCACCGACGCTGAAAAACAGGACGTCATAGAGCATGTGAAGACGTTTGGATTTGTGAATCCTAAATATTATTTCTCCTACAATTATGAAGGATGTGGCAAGAGTGTCCAGAAAAACTACTGTATGCGAAATTGTCTTGAGATGTCAAATATGAATTCTTCCGAAAGTGGCTCCATGATTTCTAGAAGCCTACCCATGAGTTCCGAAAGTCGCCCTATGATGTCCGAAAGTCGCCCCCTGATGTCTAACAGCAGCCACCCCATGATTTCCAAAAGTCACTCCGTGATATCTCAAAATCACTCCATGATTTCTAAAAATCACTCTATGATTTCTAAAAATCACACGGTGAAGTCTGATGACGGTTCCTTGAATTCTGAAAGTCACTCCATGAATTCGGAAAGTCACTCCACGAATTCTGAAAGTCACTCCGTAATTTCTGACAATCACTCCGAGATTTCTGACAATCAATCAGTGGTTTCTGAAAATCAGTCCGTGTTTTCTGACAATCACTCCGTGATTTCTAACAGTCACTCCGTGATTTCTAAAACTCACCCATATCATTTCTAAAAGTCACCGAGTAGTTTCAAAATGACAATACTCCATTCTGGTTTCAAATAGACACTCATAATTTATAAAATAAAACCGCCAAAGCAACCCCATGATTTCAAAATTTCAAACCATGATTCCAAAAGATCATCCCGCGATTTCAAATTTTCAGCCCATTATTCCAATTAAAAACCCCGTGATTTCAAAATTTACATTCTTTGAAATAAAGTAATTGTTGCATAGATAGCTACAAAAGTTCCTTGACGTGGCAATGAACCGAAAAAAAATTCATCCATTGTAATTGCTCAAATTATTTGTCATATTAATTCTAAATTAAACTTACACATACCAAGGTAATGCAAGTCGTTTACCTTTCAACTATGAAATAAGTGTTTCTTAAAGACAATTTTTGTTGCATAACTGACACAGCTTTATGCTATGCATTGAAGAATGCATTGAAACATTCTCTACATTAATGGTCGACTGAAAAAATTCGTTGAGAGTTTTCAGTAATTTCATATTTAAATATCATATCATATATCATAATATATCATCATACATAATAAAAATTTAAATATCATAATGGGGTGGCACTATAATAAGACAACGCAAAAAGAAATAATGTAATTAATAAAATAAATCATATACTTAATTGCGAATTACTATTTGCAAACATAATAATGCATCAATTTTTTTTAAAGCCGTAGGGATGATATATATATTATTTACATGTTTCCATCTTAACCCTTACCACTCAGCCTAAATTCTGCCCGAGATGTCATTCTGCTCTAAATTCTTGGTAGAATTTTAACGCGTTTGCGCTCTCCAAAATTATTTTTGACACTCTCCAATTAATGTGAAAAGATGTATTTTTTAAATAATGGCCACCAAGTTATTTCTGCCAACATAATTCTCTACGCGATACATTACTAGAGAACCGGTTTGGGCTCAACAGCTCAATGTATCAGCCGTGTCCTGATGAAAGAACAGAGAAGCTTCTTGAGCGGGCGCTCAAGTATTATAAGGAAATCAAATTTTTTCAGCTTTCTAAAAGCCATTTTGAAATTCATTTAGAGTGGACACTCTATGAGGTAGATATGCATTACGAAAGTGTAATAAAAAGTCATCGGCTCAACTTTTTATTGCAACTTCCTTCAAAATTCGTGGCTTCGAGTCCAGAATATAAAATCCCTTACAATCCATTTCTAGACGAGACTCATAATCTCTTGAAATCTTGCCACAACAAAATTGCCTTCGTCTCTTCCAACCAATGGTTGAACAGGTATCAGAAATATTTATTTCGCAATGTCACCTTTTGCCGAGGACGAGACAATTTCTTGAGGATACGAAATAACATTAAAATTCCTTGCTCCTTTGGCCAGTACATTTTACATTTAAGAGTTCAAATCTTAATGAGTTCTGGAATCTATTGGTTGTTTGAGACTTGGAATGAATATTTTCAAGAGAAGGAAGCAAGATTGGAAATGATGTCAAGGAATATTTCTTTACGGACCACCACAAGTTGTGGCCATAGTTGCACTTTATCTTTGACCAATTTAAACTTAGTATCCGTATTTTACCTATATTTAATATTGGTGGCTGTCTGCTTCATTGTTTTTATTATAGAGTATCTTAAACGGCTTTGTTTAATTTATCATGTAATAGTAATACAATTCTACACTTCTGTAAGCTGTCTCAAATCTGCCATTTTGTACGGTGTCGAATAACTCATTCGTGCAGTGCAGAGTATAAGTCGGCAAGTCATAAATTGTTTTCGATGCCGCCTGTCGTAAAATAACCAGAGCAACGTATTTGGTACAAAAGTATGTAAACGACCTGACTGTAGTTTGATCCCCCATTCCATTTACAGCTGCGTTGCGTAAATCAAAGCAAACTACCGACAGTATTTAATTTCCGTCAATCTCAGTGAAATGAAAAGTAATGATCACGTTTAATGAAACAAGAATCTCAATTTAACAATCAAAACGAGTTTACTGAAACGAAAGTTGGATTTTCATGTACATAAATTTTAATATGTATAAATAGTAAAGGGTACAGTTTAAGCAACACACACGCACACACAGTCAAGTTCTCAGTGGTAAGCTTAATCTGTTGAAATCATAGACATGTATTGGACAGAAAATTACAATTCTGCCTGTGGCCCACAGATACAGACAGTGCTTGCCAGATTGATATCTGTGCCATGCTGAAGGATTCAAAAAATATATGCATTTCTGCATAGCTATTTAAACAAGATTAATTACTTAATATCGAAAACTGGTAGCGACATAATTACCGTGTCTCACATTTTTATATCTAAATACATTTGGTAAGATTACACTACACATGGTCAAGTGTACATAGTTCAGGCATAATCCCATAATGCATCTGCAAATGATCACCAAAATTATTCGTATTGAAAAATTATGAGTTATGACGAAGATGCATCTTTTATTCTGATCTGTATGCGTGTGGACACATTCATTTTATCTAATCGTCAAAACAAATAAGATGCCAATGGCTTTAGATGGTGACCTTCAAGAGCAAATTGCCCTTTTTCTCTGCATGTCAAAATTACAGTCGAATGCATTATCAGTTAGGTGAGATTACGCACAGAGAGATACATGCTCACACCGACGTTCTTTTACTGACTAGTCAGATGGGAAAGGGGATATTATGAGCATACTGGAAAGCTATTTACTAAAAGAACTTTGATTGATAAGCATTATCATATTTAATTAAAATTATCAGCATTCAAAATGAAATAAATAAGTTATGCAAACAATGAATGTTATTCACAATAGTTATATAAATGAGACATGGAGTTAAGCTTATTATAGTTTTTAATATTGTTTAATATAAGAATTGGATTAATAATTGTATAAAGCACAGTACTTTACTGAACATTTCACCTGTCTATGATAATAGTTTCTGATAAAGATTAATGGGCTTGTTCTGACTCATGAGGTGTCACTCTGTCATTGTTATAACGAACATAGTATTCAAGTGTATTCCATAGGCATTGAAACAACATACAAACAAATGTAACAATGAAAAATCTTAACACTCGATCCTCGTTGCATTTATGCCTAATAGGGTGCAACAGATGTGAAGAGTGTGGTTTGTAGTTTTTTGCGACAATGGTTGACGAAATTCGTGTTAATTTGGATTTCCTTACAGAACATTTACGGAATCTACAGAAGATTCTAATTAAGTTTCAACAAGAACGCATCTTCTCCTTTAATGAAGTGGAGTTACTTCTAAGTTTAAAAATAAAGAAATACAAAATGAAACTTATGGATTAAATATTATTTCTTAATTTTCTTTTTCAATGCAGCTTTTGGGGAATAAGATAACCGAAGAAAGTAGTCATGAGTTTTTTTCATTGCTGATGAAAAAAGACTAACTGAATATAAAGTATTTGGTTTTGCAATGTTTTAACGATACCAATAATCGACACTGTTCTAATGTCATTCTTGGAATGAGTCCAGATGACAATGTCATGAATAACAGAATAACTGACATAACAAAGAAGTAACGACCTCGGATGTTGTAAAATAAATAAATACTTGGGAAAATTATTATTATTGCTAAAATTATTAATTATTACTAAAATTATTAATTATTTAAATTATTAGCATCATAGGGACTGAACGAGAATAGGGAAACGGGACTCAATAAAACGAAGGATATCTATTCAATATTTTACACATTCTGTCTGTACTTCAATCCGTCTGTCCGTTAGTACGATAACTTCCAAACGAATTTTCGGAGATTGACCAAACTATTTGTATGCAAAGACAATGTACATACTTATAGGCCTGTGACGAACCCATAGACATAGATTACAGGGAATTAACATTCAGGGAATTGGCTAATTATTCCATGAAACTATTCAGTTAGGCTCGCAAATACAATGGACAATACAAAGTACCGACACTACCAAAAGAATATTCACTCGACGGAGTTTGCATGACCCATAAGGATCGAGATGGCAATCAGTGGGCCCTTGACCTATTTCTTTTATTACTGTTACTGAAACAATTTTTGCGCCTATTTCCAGCTGATGCAGGGAGGGGAAAGGATTCTTGACTACGCACAATGACCTGCTTGCAAAAATAAACTGCCACTGGTATTTCAGGCCAGACTGGACCAGGCAAAACACGACTATATACCTAAGTCCCATCAGGAGTAGGGAATCCAATGTATTGATGGGACTTAGTCGTTTTTTGCCTGGCCCGTTGATGCTAAAGTTGAAGTGGCTCACTTTTTCACGAGGGTCCCCGAGGGGTCTAGGGATTATTTTTCCCTCATAGACAGCACTCCAGACTGTCTCCCAGATAATTAATTCAAAATTTGTCAAAATTTTGATTTTCAGACTGATCATGCCATTACAAGATTACAACCCCATGCATGCAAGGTATCTCTGGATAGCTGACGTTGAGGCCTTTCTAACAAGCCCCGTTCCAGCGTCGTACGTTGACATTTACGGGAGTTATTCGACCTCAAAGTTGGCAACTCCAGTCTGCCCTGAAATGCCAGTGGCGGTTTATTTTTGCAGGCCGGCCATTGTGCTGCGTGGAGGGGGCATGAACTTTTCTTCGAGTATCTCCCATACAAACAACACAATTCAAAATCAAAGCACGAAGAGATGCACCCCGGGAGCATCAATTTGAACATGAAAATTCACACAATTTTCCTTTTGGGTGGCTATCTCTTTCTCGGCTTCTTTATTTTCTTCTCACTTGAACTTTGGGTGGACATTTTGACAAGATTTCTATCTCCATCCCTTTCTTCTTTTTTTAAAACACCTCCTGCACCAACGCCACTGACATTTGTCACATAAGCCGTTTTTCTTAAATACTGCTTTGGTGCTGGTGAAACGGAAGTTGCAATTGCATACAATCAGTTGGACAAGAGGTTTGTTGCAAACCCTTTTATATATAGATACAAGTTTTGCAATGGCTTTTTTGCTATTGCAAATATCAAAATTTCAGATATGAAACACAGGAGTCTTTAGTCTCTTTCTCGAAGTTTAGGAATAGTAAAAGCTAAATGGTTAATTTCGCATGCTCAATTAAGTTCTCAACATTTTGTAATTGAAAAAGCTGGCAAACGAAATTCCAGAAATAAAGCTGATGGGGATTTATGATTGTTAAAGCGATATTAAAATTATTTTTATTTTTAACACAAATTTAAGTAAAAGGAAGTCTTAATCCGCGGACACGCGAGTCATAGTTTAGTTTCATTAAAAAATAAATACTACAATGTCACCACAGTCACCAGTACCAAAATTGCCTTGTGTGTCGTGTCGGTGCATGGCTCTTTAACTTACTAAAAAAGCATTACAGTAATATATTATGTTCAAATATATAAATATAGCTAGGTACATTGTAGTATTACAGTAATGCTTACGAGTGAAGTGTGACGGACCGACGAGACAACGATTATAATGTAGCTACTGTAAATCACCATTGATCAATACCTGCGTTATATTCACTACCTGGTAGTGAGCTCTTTAGTAAAAGAATTTGAAAGCATTATCATATTTAATTAAAATTTTCAGCATTCAAAATGAAAGAAATAAGTTATGCAAACATAATGTTTGTTATTTACAATAGTTATATCAATGAGGCATGGAGTTATGCTCATTATTGTTTTTAATAATTATAGCTTAGTATAGGAATTAGATCAATAACTTTATAAAGAACAGTACTTCAACTGAACATTTCACCTATCTATGATAATAGTTTCTGATAAAGATTAATGAGTTTATAAGGAATTTCTGATTCATGCGTTGTCACTCTGTAATTGCTATAACGAACACTGTATTCAAGTGTGTTCTGTAGGCATATATTATAACCAAATATTATAAAATAATATTTTAACAACATATACAAATGTAACAGTAAAAATTCTCAACACTCGGTTTTCGTTACATTTATGCTTATTAGGGTGCAGCAGATGTGAAAACTGAAGAGTGTGGTTTATAGTTTCTTTGCGAAAATGGTTGACGAGATTCGTGTTAATTTGGTTTTCCTTATAGAACATTTAGGAAATCTAGAGCAGATTCTAGATAAGTTTGAAGAAGAAGGCATCTTCTCCTCTAATGACGTGGAGACACTTGTAAGTTTAGAAATGAAGAAATACAAAATGAAGCATGGATTAATTATTACGTCTTAATTTTCTTTTTCAATACAGCTTTTGGGGAATAAGACAACCGAAGATAGAAATCGTGAGTTTTTTAAATTGCTGAGGAAAACAGACTGGCCCAATATAAGGGATTTGGTTTTGCAATGTTTTAACGATACCAATAATGGACACTGTGCTAATGTCATTCTTGGAATGAGTCCCGATGACATTGCTATGAATAACAGAAAATCTGGCATAACCAAGAAGTGGTGGCCAGAAGAGCAGAAATTACCGCTTTCGTTTTATAAAAGACAAGTAGCAGGGGCTTCAATGGTGGAACAGCTGCGTAATATTTTGAGCAAAACTACAACTAATGAAGCTATCTTTAGCCATAAACTAATAATATCTGGCCTCGGTGGAATTGGAAAAACAACTATGGCCAGATGGTACGCAGATGAATACCAAGAGGAGTATGATCAAATATTTTGGTTTAATTGTGGCCGAGAGAATCTATATTGTACATTTTTAAATCTCTGTGAGTTTTTAAACATCAAAGGAAGGGACGGGGCAGATATTAAAACTTTAGCACAACTTTGTTTCGACAAACTACGATGCAAGAAATGTCTTTTTATTTATGACAATGCTGAATGTTACGTGGGACCTGATGGTATCCGGAATGTCCTACCAATAGATGGGGACAAAGATCTGCATTGCATAATAACATCAAGACACACGGAATGGGGGACTGAATATGGACATGGAAAAATTGAGCAGATTAAGTTGGATGTGTTTGAGATGGACGAGGCCATTGGTTTCCTTCAGAAAAACTTATCCAGTAATGGCAGTAATGCTTACTTGGACAACGAGCTACAAGATTTGGCAATACTACTTGGATGCTATCCATTAGCCCTGCAAATAACTGTGGGACTTCTTAAACGCAACAAACAACCACCAATGGCCAACTATATCGACAACTTCAAAATGATTTTAACTTCAAATGTCAATTTCGAATGCTACGACAAATCTATTGTCCAGACGATGCAACTGTCGATAAAGTCCATTGGCAAAAGTGGAGATGATGACATTTTAGCCAACAAAATTCTACAAATCCTTGGCTATATACAGGCTGATAATATCCCATTAGGATTTTTAGCAAGTGTTTTGCAGACTGACTCTGAAAAAATCATTAATGCCACTGCTATTTTGAGTCAGTATTCGCTGGTGTCAGAAAATAGTGATTGCGAACTAAATCCTAAAAATAGCCTTAGCTCAAAATCAGTTATAAGTGTTCACAGAATGGTCCAATACGCAATTCGCCATATTTTCGAAGGAGAAGAACCAGTGATTTTGCGTCAAATATTATCTTCAAAAGGATATCTTGAAGAGAAGATATTACCCTGTGAATTCGCTAGTCACCATGGCGACGCGTTAATTGAATTATGTAACAAAGTTTTTCAAAATTCAGCTGCAGATAACGTGTTAGAAAGATTGATAGGTCAGAACCGAAACGACGAAGCTTTGATGCTGAGTGAAATGTTTTGCAGAACTTATAAGAAATTCCGAACGAAGGCAATATTATCAAGTATCTTATTATGTGTATTAATATTGTTATTTTATGCCCTGTGTTTGTGGGTAAATTCTACCCTGTTCGAAGTTGTTGCCTTAGTTTTCGGTCCACTGGTAGTGTTTATAATACACTTTTTTTGCAGTCGTCGTTCGTATACAATGTTTTCAAATTTAACGATCATCATTCTTTATATACTTTTTTCTATCGATGGCATATTAACCATAGGATTTATTTCGTATGGTATAATTCTGGATCATTTTATTTTCAATGGAAAGGCAGGGCAAGTGGCAGCAGTGGTAATCACATTAGTATTAACCCTTTTTAGAGCAGTATATTTAACTTACAATATTGATATATTGTTCCGAATTCGTAAATCCTTTAGGTATAACAAAGCTGTTTGCTTAGCAAGAGTTGGGAAACTAAAAGATGCCACCGATTTGTTTCACGAGCTTCATATTCGTCATGGAATCATTGAGAGACTACGTTTAAAATTAACAAAGAGTACCAGCACATCTTTGCGCACACTTCGGACTGTAGAAGCCCCTCAAAAAATAGCCACTGATGTTTGGCTTATTCATTTGCGTTCACAAATAGGCCAGACTATCAATTGGTAGATTATTTCAATCGTTGACTAATTTAAATAAAATTGAAATTTGGGGGAGTGTCATACCCTTGAACCTATATCTTTTTAAAGACATAAGAAATTTAGCATTTCGATACACAAAATTATTTTTCCTCGTAATAGAAGAGAGAGAAAACATTATAGACAATGGGCATTTGATTACTAGAAATTTGGAACTGGATCAAGTTACCATCCTAAATAGCGAACGGGAAGAACTGATGGCAATTACTTTCCACGAATTTTTCCCTTACAAATTGCAAGATTTGACTGTTTATTCCAAGATGTTATTTACATTTATTTATATCGTTCGTCGCAAGACAAAAGCCGAGGTTATTAAATACAATTTTAATTCCCTGCTATATAGCGAAATTAATAATAATGATGAAAATAGCTGTTCAGAACAATCAAACCTAGACAAAGAAGCAATTCCCCTAATTCCAGTGTAACTGAATAGTCATTGTTTACACGTGACAGAAAGTCTAATAAGAAAGCGGATGGGCATATATTATTTACAAAATGTATTTCATTTATTTGCATAACTATGTAGCCATGCATAAAGGTGAACTTATTCCAACACAATTTATATCCATTATCTGTAAATTACATTTAGCTTCTGATAAAGATTATTAAGTTTGTTGGAAAATCCTGTTTTATGAGTTGTCATTGTGTATGTATTATAACAAACACTATTCTGTATACATTAAAATGTTATAACTACACAAATACCAATATAACAGTAAAAATTCTCGACACTTGTTACATGTATTACATCTCATTTACCACTGCCTTAAAACATCATAAAACTAAACAAGCATATAACTATGTAAGTTT
>JABASI010004412.1:0-14132 GCA_019776505.1 Tomocerus nigrus | reverse complement strand
TAAATTGACTTTATTAAATCCATACTTAGTAAACAAACTGTAATCTCAAATTAAATTACTGTATCACATAAAGACGTCATGTTATCTCTACATCCAGCTCCGGCGTGTATTCTACATAATACGGAGATGAGTACTTGTTAAGTTGTTACACTAACTGTTGTGGTATTGGTTTTGTATGGTAGAATAGCTAGGGATAATATAGTGGCATAGAATACTAAGATTTGTAATAGTATGGATGAACATGAACAAAACTATTATGCCAACTTACTGGATTTATAGTTGTAATACAAAACATTAAACGTGTGTATACCTACTGTTTTTTAACAGATGTATTTAGTACATAAGAACTTACAGTAGTACGTTAGGTAGGTGCGCTTAAAAACTTTGCATTTTACTGAGAAGATGATTTACAACAGTATGCAGTAGGGTATTTACTATTTCAAAACGTGTATGAGAATACCAGAGAATACCTACAGTACCATACCTATTGCATGTCTGTGATGAACATTTATCAATGAATTATTTAATCATTTAATTTCATAATAATTATCTGCTTATAATCCTACGAGATAAATAATATCTGGGCTAAAGGTGAATTTAGTTTGAATCTAATGTAATCAAGGCTAAAAAATGTGCTTTTATTCACTGTATTTAATGAGTATCTAGACTCTACCGTCGCCGTCTGCTTGCATATGATCTGCAGTCTCAATAGACTCGGAAGATTGATATAATCAATCAAGAAGCAATATGATTCAGGAGACTGCCGACTGGAGACATGTACATATTTCTGGACAGTTTATGAGGGGTGGCGTACAGTACAGTATACGCAGACTCTACTTAAGAGCTTCGTAGGTATAGACCAAGAAAGTGGTTAGCATAGGTAGGGATGCATTGATAGCTAATGAGATTGACACTTTTTATTAGGTAGTTGTTTCTAGTGATTGTAACTTCTAAATTAGGGAAACTGAATTAAAAACGTTTAGCCGCCCATGGCCAAAGCAATTATTGGGGTAGACAGTTTGATTAACACCACCACATCTTTGATCACAAGGGCGTATATCTGTATCCGCTCCTCTTAAAAGAAATTCTTTGACTTCAGAGTAGATAAGATTGATGTTTTTACTTAAAATGAGGGCAATAGCTCCAGCAACATGTGGGGTGGCCATACTTGTCCCGGACATTGTTATATATGCGTTGTCTGCCGCATTGAAGGAAGAATAAATTACGTCTCCTGGTGCAGAAATGTCTGGTTTCATATTTCCATTAAAGCTTGGACCTCTTACTACTGAAATGGGCCAGGGAGTCTTCGGATGTGGTAGCCCCGACACCAATGACGTCTGAAGACGAATCTGCAGGAGAGCGCGCCGTGTCACAAACGGGTCCATTGTTTCCTAATGCGAAAACTGGAATGATTCCCGCAGCTGTCCATGCATTGACAACTTCGTTGTAAAAATCGCTTCCTTGTGCAGCGACCCAACTGTTGCTGACCAAATTGGGGGCTTTGGAACAATCTTCTTCAGATCCGTCGGGAAGGGTGGGACAAAGCATCCATTGACCACAAAATAACAAATGGCTGAATAAACACGATCCACTGGAGCATCCCCTACAACTAATCCATTTTGCTCCAGGAGCAACTCCGATTCCGTTGGCACCGACAATTGATCCAAGACAATGAGTTCCATGGCCGTGAATATCATTCGGAGTGTCGTTTATGTCATTTTCCAAAGGATCTTTCCATCCATAAGGAGTTCGGAAATTGGACCGTAGATCTTGATGAGTTCCTCGGACACCAGTATCTATGATTCCAACTACAACACCCTGTCCAGTATTTCCTGATTGCTTCCAAACTCGATCTGCCATAATCTTAGATATTCCCCATTGAATTTCGTCACTAGAATTATTGAATACTATTTCAGAGATCTTGGGCTCTAGAATATTGGTAATTCCCTCCTCTGTAATTTTTGACACATCAGCCATGCTTTCCAGATGAGCCACAAGAGACAATGTAGCTTCAGGAATGTAGATTTGGTTTGATATCCAGAAACTTTGGAATGGTACCGATTCTGCAACCAGAAAGTCGTGGACTGATCTTTGTGAAAATGTCGAAAGATGTTTCAATTCACGAACGAGTGTACTTATGCGTTCTGACCTTGAGGTAAATGATTGGGAAGAGATTGATTCTAATATTCTATCCGTTCTGTGTTTCATTGTTATAAAAATACCTGTCTTTGCCTTATTTTCTAAAGATTTCTTCAGTCGTTCGTCGATTTTGGAATAAGAAGGTAAACTAGCAGCTATTGAGGAGATTACCAATGTAATGATAAATATTCGGTACACCCCCATTACTCTGTACGATTTGGTAAAATCAGGTACCTACGATGTAAAAATATTTTCTTTGGCAATATATACTAATACTACCTGTAAATATTCAGTGTCTATGGCTAGAAAAATTTCAATTTCAAGTATGAACTTATTGGTGTTTAGATTTCAATTAGTTACTAGAAATTGCACACAAAGATTATTGATACCTACTGAATACTTTACTAATTCTGAACCTCCTTTTATTTAAAATATGCTGTCATCATTGTCAATGCTTATTAAACAAAACTATTATCATTATTACAAGAATCAACAGATACGGACATCGGACATCGGAAACGGAATAAGGGATAGACTCCAATAAATTGTGTTTCTGCATCATATTTATTTGTTTTTATTCATTTACCAAAGAATGCCATGCCATGAGCGTAACACAATATACACATTCTGTAAGTTCAAGTTCAGCTTTATTCACAAAACAAACCGATCAACTAGGTATATGAATTGAAATGACAATAAAGGAGTGCACGGTATTAAAGGTTCAAACTGACTTGTTTTTGAGTTGCAAAATGGAAATATTTTTCGCTTTGTCACATAATTTTTGTTTTAAAAGTTGTGCTTACGAATGATGATATCAATGTAAAGGTTGAAGAGATTGACAGTGGGCAAACAATTAATGATTTCCGCTGTAGATGTATAATGTTGTGTAACTGTGTAAGTGCATAATATTATGTATGATAATGACAATGAATTTTTATGTCAATGAACTTCGTTCAGGACGTTATCATGTACAGCAAGCAATAAAAACAAATAGATCTAAATTGCTTTCAATTAATCGAAACCCTCAAAACATTTTTTTCGCAGTGTATTGTATAGTAGAACAGATAACATTTTACAAAAACAAATACGTCTTTATCGGTATCAATGAGCATTATGAGCAGTTGCTATACAATGGCATGTCATTGCAATTAGTGATAAATAAGTCATAGCTCTAAGCAAAGTCGTAATTATTATATCAATGTAGTATAGGTAATGCATGGTACACTTAGAGTTTGCATAGATTCTTCCATCCTCAGCTACTCCCCTGAGATATCCACCAAAGAAGGTGCACTTGGTGCACATTGAAGTGGTCGATTCACTACAGTGAGACAAACTGCATCCTCGTACATTGGTGGTGGCACTATTACATAATTGTTCACAAAAATATTAATGCCTTGGTGTATTCATTTCATGATAGCCATTTATAGGAGACTGAAAAACAGTATTTTGAAAGGGTAGCTTAATTACAGCTCTCGAGAGAAGGAGCCCTTGTTGATAACTGGGAATATGGGGGAGGGATGCGAACAGCTCCAGAACTGTCATTTGATGAAATTGATGCAAGAGATCTTGACCTGGCTCGAGCAATTGGAGGTTCGACAGTTAAAAGAGATTGAGATTCTTCCTCCCGAACAGTGCCGATATTGATCGGAATATCTCCTTTCAGAGAAGGCTCATCTTTTTCAAAAGTATTTACTTCTATCTGCATTGCAAAACAAAGATATGTAGAATGATAGATTAGATAAATTAATCTTTGAAATCGGTAGGATTTTTATTCTCATTTCAGTTTGAAATAACTTACTCGAATAAAATACTGATGCCGAATGATGAGCCCTTTGGTTGAAGGATGAGTTTCGTCAGGAACAATCAAAGAGTCTTCCCAAATGATAACAGGATCAGTAAAATCGACAGTTTCGGTATTTTCTCGACTTTCCAATGCAATGGTACTATATTTTGTGGAAACCTCGCTCATGTAACTAATTTTCCTTATGAGAGACACGGATAATCGGCTTACAATTTTATCTCGTAGGTTGAGCACTGTCAACCGGAAATGAATAATCTCTCCAGGTAAAAATCCTCTTTGAAACATATTCAGGGTATATTTCAACTTAGCTTTCTTGAAGAAAATTGTTTTGTGATGAGAAGACTCGACGCAAACAGGTTTGTTGTTTATGGGCATTGAATTCAAATTCAAATAGCTTTTCACAATAATCATTTTCTGTGTCCTTTTTCGCACCATTGACGAAGTTGAATTCACATAGGCAGAAATTGTGTAAATGATTTCCCCTGATGTCCCCTTAAATGTTCCAGCAAAGGGATTCAATTTCCTTATTGGGATACAAAAGGGAAATGTGTGTTTAGATTGGGGAATTTCAATTTCCTTTTGATTTGTCCCTGAAACAATAACGGCATTTCCATTTTGTTTACAAGCTTATACATTCGTAAAAACATTAAATAAATGTCTTTTTTAAATCGCTTTAATTTCTCACGACTGCCGTAGAAAAACACAGTTGCCCAATCGAAAGGAATTAAACTCTCCGTTCGCGTCCTTATCGCTTCTCCAGATCGATAACTCACTGTTGCTGTCCCCTCAAGAGATACTTGAATTCCTAAAACATCATACAATCATACAAGTTACTTTGAATTTCCAAGGGTAAATTAATTTAAAACTGAAAACATGTTGCTGCCAAACTGTCAATGTAATTTTAAATCCATTTGTGAAAATACTATTTCAAAAAATTGTATAAGTTACCAAAACAGTAGAAAAAATCGTAAGTGTTCATGATCAGTTTTCCCCTAATTTCATCCCCAGGTTGATAATACGATCTCCCTTCTGGTATAGGATCGATTTCCAATTCAAATGTTTCAAGGGGCATATATGAAGCATGTTTCGAAAGACCGATGGCGACTACCGACACCATGATTATCTCTTTTTCTTACAGATTTCTCCGTATGATTTCTGTCTTTTTATATAATTTTGTTTTTACGTTTTGTATTTTGGGGGAAAATACATGAGCTACTAGATAATTTTTCCTGGAAAAGATAAACGTGAAAGAAAAATGGGACAGGTTGTGTTTTGAGGAAAAATAAACCAGTTAGCTAGGATGATATAATTTTTTTCTGGAAAAAGATAAACGCGAAAGAAAACTGGGGCAGGTTGTCTCCCTTTATATGTCTGATACCCACTATTCTAAGATTTGGATCAAAAGAATAATTTGTTTTGAGCAATCCATAATTTCTCCTGCCTTTGTTGCTATCAATATTTCTACACTAGAAGAAATACATAAGAAACTAAAAGAATAGTGTATCAATTGTATATTTATTTAAAAAAAGGGATATTCTGTCAATCGAATGAGAACTTAATTATGGATAAGGAGAAACAGCGAGTCGAGAAAATTGTAGTGTTCATCACAGCAGGAATGGAAAAACCTTGTAAATCTAATAATGTATATAAGTGTGTAGTGTAAACCTGCAAGATCATGTAAGATATCTGTCTTACTTTTGTTTCTAGAAAATGGGTATATTTTGGTTATGGATAATGCATGTTATAGCTCCAACACTAAATAAAAAAGCTAGATAAGTAGCAGAACATGAAGTATAGACGTTATGGTAGAAGTCAGCACAAAATTTCCTCCTATGAATAAGTAAGTGGGCTAAGGTAGAATTGTGCATTATAAATGGTGTTAATAGTAATAGAGTAGAGCTAATAGTGATACGTATGAGTGGATTTTACATGATTTTATTTTCCCTGTCGTGCCGTGACATTCTCAACTTTAGTTAAATCAATAAATATCGAAGGAGAACATTTATTTCCATTTATATGTACGTGAACGGGAAGTTTTAGTACATGTGTGTATATGCAGCCAAACTAATCGATTGAAAATTCAAATACAAAACAAAATAAATATATATATTAAAGCAGCGTACGTCTATGTATACTATTACTTGCTGCATACTACTAGAAAGTACAATGCTACTCTACTGTGTCAGTGTGTCATCATAAATTGTTACAAAGCTCACTCTACACGTCCTCACAACAGTATACATATCTCTATAATGTACACACGACACTACTAAGTAATAAAAATTCATGACATTTACAACAGCCTCTTTCGAAGGTAACTGCAATTCACTTTTTACAGCAGCTCACATTTTATGAACTTTCCCTACTTTCTACATAGTAAACTAAAAATAAAAATATGCTTGAGAGGCTACTTTCTTCAAGGCAAAAGTTATATGTACCGGGATATGTCATTCTAACTTAAAATGTTATTATGTACTTTGCTACAGTATTTGTGTTGCTGCAACTTCGACCTGAATACTACGAATATCATGTAATATTGTTCTATAACTTCTGTTTAAGTGTAATGTACCTGTGTAATGATAAGTTCTAATAAGTACATTTGTTTTATAACAGTTACTTATAATTTACATGATGCTCGTGCAAAAAATATGCAGAAACCACCTAACCATTGTTGGTTATATTTCAGGACTATAAAATGTCAAAAGATTCCAGTAAGGAGTGACCTGCAAACTAAATCACCCGAAAAGTCGTCATCGAAAAATGCTATCCATATATTTTGTTTCTTTTTTCCGTCTACTTCTTTCTAAACCGAAAGCATTCAACGTATTACCTTATACCATCGATGTAGTGGAGTATTTTAGTAAAGCTTAGTAAAATAGGTACTTTCTTTGTATGCGCATTGTTATACTTTCAAGATTAGATTATTATCTTGCACGGTACAATAAGTGACATTGACAAAGGTTCACACAGATCTATGACAAAATACAGTGGTGAGATGAGATCTGATATGTAGAGCATTGGGTGTTGTTAAACTAACAACATTGACACGCTATACGGCTGTATGGCAAACATCTGAGTGTTCTTTCCATAAAAATTAGAATAACAATATTTTTATCTGCATATTTTCATGCCGACATAATTAGTTATCCAGCTTAAATAGTAAATAGCATTTGAGCAATATGTTTTTCATTTCATGACGATCCAAATGCCCCTAAATAGCTTCAATGTCAGTCCTTCCTTACGATATTACTGTAATATCACACACAATTGTGCAGCTGCAGCACAATAAATGTTTAAAAAACGAAAAGGGGGTACGTAATCTGTTTTATGCATTAAATATAAATAATTTAATTACAACTTTCCACGGCATGGCATGGTAGTGGCACATACTGACCTAAAGGCTATTCTAAGTGATGTGATGTATCATGCAAGAAATTGGGTGTGCAGTCGTGTCCCAGAACAGTTCTCTGCTTTCAAAAATCTGAACGTTCGTTTATTTTTTCTAATTCATTGGTTCACATTTTGATTCTGAGAATTTGTCCACAGTTTTTAATAGCAAAATTATATATTTATAAAAGATGTAGGCTTTCCCAAAACTTCATTTGCTTTGAATAAGGCTCGTCGATCATTCCTCGTGAATTGGAAGAGATTTCCATATACTGTAGTCTTGAGTCTTTCGGGTTTATCGGCTTCCAGACATGATTCTTAAACTTCAGCTCGCTGAGAAAAACAACATTGTGACCACCATTTATTTCACATAGTTTAGGATTTTGTCAGAAAAGAAATTACTCAGTAGATACTCACTCATATTTTGCGAAGTCTACCCACGCTTTTATTAAAGCGCGAGACATTTCATAATCAGGCGATCCAACATGGACAGTTGGAATTCCTGGAATATAAAACTGAAGAAGCATCTCCTCGCCATGACTCACTCCTAAAAGCACAAAAATAAATTAATCATCCCGAAATAGAAAAATAACTAAAAAGATTTTAATTTGTTCACAATACCTCCACGCGGAATTTCCAATCCAACGGCCTTTTGCATGTAAAACCAAAGGACTTCGCCTACAAGCTCTATGACTGGAATATGTTTTCCTCTAAGGGTTCTCATCAATTTTAAAAACCCAAATTCAGAAGGGTGGTCAAAATAATACATGTACACTGGAGAGATTCGAGATTGCTGAATAGCACTATGGTGGGCACTGAGGAAGAAAAATCTAGCCGAGTGCATTTCCGCCAATCCCGCAAAACTTTCTTCGTAAGTAATGTTGCCCAAAGGATTCGTTTTGGTTTTAAGGTAGTACTCCTTGGTCTTTTCTGCCATATCCGGATGAAGTGTGGAATTGTATTGGAGAATTTTAGGCAGAAAATTTTCCCAGTCAGAATTCGCCCACGCTATTAGTTCATCATGGTTGAAAAGCTCTGTTGCAAACGGAAGACCTTCTCCGCTATCTACGCATTCCAAATTTGATTTTCTTTACATCATTTTTAAATTCAGCCAGCCTAATTTATTACCACATTCGTTGTTTTCGGTTTCTACATACCTACTCCAGTCATCCATGGAACTCTTGATCCATTTCCACTGTTTATGATATCTATTGGCAATGCGGGTAGGAATGTATTTTCGTCGAGAACACTTTCAACAGTAGGTGTGAAAAATCCGGTAATTGGTCGAGCAGGTCTCTACAATAATTATATAGGAAATATTTATTTATAGTAGCTACATCAAGCTATAAATTATTTGCGATTAAGTTGTTAGGTCAAGCTAACAGTCATTTCTCTGTGCGTTTTAACAATTTCTCTGGCATCTAGTGATTTGAGACAATTGGCCAATTCCCGTGAATTTTCTAGAGGACAATTGAACTTCTTTGCTAATACTCTTGATTGTGTGCGAGGATCCTTTTGAAACAGTAATGGATTTAAAGAGCTTCCGCTCTGCGAAATTACTTTCTTAAATAACCCTGGAGTTCAGAAAATAAACAAATCAATGTAGGTATACTATATTTTTTCGTACCATATAATTAGTATGCTTTCTGTATTGCTTCACCTTTTGACATGGGAGATAGAAGATGATAATGAGCAGCCCCGCCTCCAGCACTTTCTCCGAAGATCGTAACTTGATCTGGATCTCCACTGAAATTTTTTATATTTTCTTGTATCCATTTAAGAGCCATTACTTGATCTTTCATTCCTTGATTCCCTCGTAGAACATCATCCCCAGTATTTAAAAATCCTTTTTAAAGGTATCATCAGTTAAAAATGCAATTGAGACAAGATTACAATATGTCAGCTATATATATAAGACGATGTGATTTGTACCTAATGACGCAAGACGATAGTTTAATGTGACAAGTACGACATCTTCGTCCATAAAATAGTTAGGCCTATAGATATCTGCGCATCCAGATAAAAACCTGTAAACAACATAGTTTACTTTAATTGTATCGATGAATGACAATTTTCGCACTGAACTGAATAATGTAGTGAATCTTACCCTCCTCCATGGATCCAAACCAATACTGGATACAGTTTTTCCCCTTCTTGAAGTGTCTGTAAACAAAATAAATGAAAAGATTAACTTTTGAATACATTAATTGCTCTTTACCCTATACGGATTTCATATTAAAGTTATAATTATGTGCATTCAAATGGTAATCTCATGCACAAGCATAGAAATTTTGTCTGAGGCATTTAATGCATTTACGTACACATTCATCACTTTAATAAAAATGATTAGATTTTCAATCTGATAGGAGAACTAGGTATGAAAATAATACTGACAATTTTTATTTAGTTAATCTTACCTTAGGTGTAAAAACGTTGAGTCCTGTACATAAAAATTAAAGAAACCAAAAAATTATTATGTCATTACAATTTACAGATGTAAATAGTGCAAAATTACCAATAGTAGATATGGATATATATTATAAAAGGTATAAGTATAGGTAGGTACTTATAATTTGCATAATATGACAAGATACAATAAGTTTTAGTATTCTATAGGATAATGCTTTGTACCGAGGCAGTCTTCAGCTCCAAGCATGAAACCTGTTATGACATCGATTTGAAGACACTGGGCTCCGTAGCTATTTGCATAGTAGACACCTTCCCAACTTTCCGGGACTTGAGGTGGCTGAAAATAAAAAAGCTGCACTTAGAATACCTCGCAAATATCCAAAGGGTGCACTGATAAGTAGCTATTATTGTTTTGATAACCTATTGCTGTGAGTGTACCAATGTAATGTACCTACCTCAAATCTGAGCTGTCCTACAGGAGGAGCTGTATAAAATAGCAAAAATTTCGAAAATAAACATTGCTATGTTAGGAGATGAGAAATATTGACCTTATATTATGCTCTAATCCGGTTATTGACGCATGTTTTACCTGCATATGGTATTCCCAAGAATTCCAAAAAGTATTTATTGCCACTTCGGCTTTTAGAGACGATTCCTTTGACTTTTCCATAGGCAGTCTCAACAACAGGGCTTTGTGGTCTACAGATAAATTGTACATAGCAGAAATATGCAAAAACTCCTAAACTTATCGCTACAATTTCACGTTTTCTTCTTCGGCGAAAGAAAGTTGATTGTTTTTCTTCTGTACTGAATATCATTGTATAATTTGAAATTAAAATTTATGTTTCCTCTATACTCTTGCCTATACAGGAGAAAAGTTTCTGTGCAGTCAGCAATTAAGCTGGAGCCCCAAACTAGGTTATGATGATGTGTCCTTGCTTTTTTGAATAAGATACTTTTGATAGATAATAAAATCAACCTTAATATTTCAATGAAAATATTTCGCATAAAATATGCACAATATTATAAACCAATTCAATGTCTACATGTGTCGTGTCCTGCTTTTTAAGGATGGTAATAATAATAACAACAAAAGCACTAAGAAACCAAATCCCAGTACTATATCGTGAATGTAACTACGTTTAGGATAGAGGAACAAGTTGCAACGGCTTGAACTCGGACTTTATTCGGATTGATTCTAAATTGCTTTTGAATTTCGGCTATTATTGATTAGCGACTGTCTTGTCTGAACTATAGCAATGAAAATGCTGAAGGATTGAAGAATGCTCAACTTTACATAACATAACGCTGAAGTTGTTTTATTGTCATATAAAAATAGCAAACATACTCGTCTCTACATCATTTTATACAGTCAACAGTAGCTCTAGCTGCCCTGCATATTCTGCAAGCATATTATCATACTTGAACTCAATATAATCATTGCTAAAAATGTTTTTGGTTTGTTTTCCTTTCTGTCAATGGTGTACACAGACAGACGTATAGTAACTATAAAGTCCAGAGTATTTCCATTCATGGACAAAGATAAAGGAATAGTGTAAGTGGCAGTAGTAGGCAGAACAGGGCACGTCCACTTGGGCCCAATCACACGTAGAAGCCACAAGCCAAGACGAGGTCATCAATGTACTTTATAGTATTATATCTCTAATCTCTGTATTCTTTGTTCAAATATAACTTTATAGCAAAAAATTCCAATGGTCAACATAAATATAATTTCTCAGCTCTCTGTAAACAAAATAATCCACATGTGATATTACAGTTAAGATTTACTGTTGTGGAAATATCTTCGCACTAATCAATGCAAATCTGTGATGTGCTTTTATAGTAGTTATATCCAGAAATAATTATTATCTTTATCACGAATCTATAATAATGCTTTCTGCTTGTCGCGTATGGAGAGCTATTTACATTTTCAAAAGGAGGTTAGTGTCAATTTTGTTCATAATGTAATAATATTTAAGTCTATGACCACCATGCACTTAAAAACCAACTTAAGTATTGTATAAAGAATTCTTTGTCAGCATTATATAATGCATCAAAAGATACTAGACCTACTCGGAAGTCGGTAAGTTTCGTGAAATATAAAATTCGTTTAAAATTGTCTGTACCCTTCTGCTGTTGTTGTAAATAATGGATTATTTTAATATTCTTAAAAATAACAATAATTAAGCACAAACACTTAATCCCTAGTTTAGGCATGTAGTCTATTCGCATTGTACTCGTCGTCTATTTTACGTATTTATAGCTATATGGCTGTTTTCTGTGCAAAAACAACTAGGTAGCTACTTAAATCTTCAATTAAACAAAACGCTTTTGTGCAAAACTTGTTATGTGTATGTATCTTTATATCTAAGACAAATATAATATGAGACAAGAAACCATTATTCAAATGATGTATTACATATCTTCCTAAAATGTAGTACTTACGAATTGAATGGTACAAAATAAAGATAAAGATTTCAAGATGTACTTTTTTCTATACTCTTATAAATGACATGTGGCGAATATGATTACATAGGGAAATTTTTGTCGTTGCCTGATAAGAATACTTATAAAGCAATGAAGCAGCATCAGAATTATAATATAATAAAACAGATTTCTATTTATTATAATTTATAAAACGTATATGCATTTAATTATACACTGTTGTCTCTTGTATTTATCTTCTCATTCATGCTGTCTAATCAACATTTGTAAAATAACAGAACTTCCTGATTTCCTTATTTTTCCGTACTTTTAAAAATATTATTTCGTTGTGCTGAATGTGAAATATTATTTTGACTGCCAATCGTTAAGATTAGTTTACCTTAAATTATATTTCGAGAGCAAAAATAACCTACTATTTGTAAATCTGTGCGGTAGATATAATATTAATTGCGTGAAATTCTGTATACTATATCTATTTTATGCATATGCAACGTTGATTAGTAAGCACCTACTGAGAAACACGAAACATATTTTTTGCATTCTTTTCTTGTTTAATGCATTGAATGTTGAGCTATGATTTGACGCAAATATCAAAAAGGTTCGAAACGATTACAAAACAAAGATTCAGTTAAGTATCGATTGGACTGACTGGTTTGCTGGATTATGTCGAATATTCAAGAAGATTGTGCATTCATAGTAAGACGTAATTTCATATCTATGAACCTGAAGTTGACTTTGTACTTTGACCGATGGACTTGGAACTTAATTCTTTATCTAATATCGATATTGGTAATAAAAACATGCAAAATGCTGAATGAATGGAAGTGACACTTGATGGATTCCCCTAATAACAGTTTTGTTTGTGTTTTCCTAAGAAAATTATCCATATATGACATAATAAATTACTTATTTGACGCACGCTGTAGCAATTTTTATGCACAATCGAGAACCTTCATTTGGTTATGCACTTGTATTTGTTCATCAGGTGGCTATTGCTATTTCTGTGTAACCGCAATAAGAATCTCCAGCAGAGCTGCAGACAGAAACCAGAAAGAAATTTGCGGGAGGGGGCCGGGGGTGCAACTTATGCCCCAGCGTTTAAGTTGTCACTTTGCGAAGCGCTGTAAATATTACCTATTTTTCGCTAATGACTCTCCTCTTTTTTGGATTTTTAAGGATGGTATGTGCCCCTGTGCCCCTTGGATGCGATGCGACCCTGATCTCCAATCACGAATTACTTCGTTATGCAAATATTTATGTAATAATAACTTTATTCTTTGCGCATTTACATGAAAATGACAAATGATTGAATGCGAGTGTCTTTTTGGTTTGCTTCCAAGAGAACATCGTAATTTGTCGTCAACATGGATAGATTTATTCAAATAACATTGGTTATCAAAATAAACAATTTGGGGTTACAAAAATGGGAGAGGAGTGAGAGGAAAGTGGACATAGTCGTAGTTATAGTAAATAGTGGAGACAGAGTTTACTGCTACGGAGTAGAGTATGGTATATAGAAAGTCTACAAAGTACATTAGTTTCTCCTAGTCTATTGAAAATAAAATAATGGGTTGCTAAAATATGATATAGATAGACATGGACACAATTAAATTAATTGTTAAATAGATGTGTGCTAAAACATTTTGTAACAATAATATCATGTGCACCTTAAATTCAGAAAGTTCCACTAAATAATTTCTAAACAGTCTATTGGTTGTGGAATGAATTCATAACATACAATTTCATGTACATTTAGTTAATACAATATTAATATCAGTTACATATAAAGCATTACCGTCATTGATTAAAGATTTGCAGAAGAAATTGTATTTTTAGAGTATCGTAATATTAAACTAATATTAAACTGATAAACCAAGTAATTGAGGAAAATATTATTAGTACAATATATCAATTAATAAAGTTATCCAATACATTTATAAACTACTTCCTT
>JABASI010004411.1:0-14132 GCA_019776505.1 Tomocerus nigrus | reverse complement strand
TATCCTTACTCGAAAATTTCAAAATACACTGACTTTCAATGCAAACGGTAACATATAAACATTGTAATAATATATATTCAATAATACATCTTTTAATTTCTGTTGTGTATGCATGCATATTATGTGTACTACTATTTTGCACTACAAGGTCAAGTATAGTCTACAAGATGAATTAAATAAATTAGCCAACTGCTGCTAATTAATGGAAAATAATTTTCATTTGCGTACGTTTCAGTATTTTGGGCATTTTTTTAAAAGTTGTATTCACTGTGAATCTAACTTGTAAAGAGATATTAAGTTTTGCGCAGTTTCCTTTTAAAAAATATAAAATTTCCATTGTCACTTAGGGGATTGGATTTAAAGGTCCACAGCCTCTAAAAGAGTTTCAACCAAGAGTTAAAGTTGTCATTTTTACGATTTCATTTCATAAATTGTAATCATTGCAAACTACAGGCCATAAAACGACAATTAAAACATTATTTATAATTAATCCGTTAGGTCTTATCTCTCTCAAGTTTTTGTTTGAGCACGGCATAGTGAGATGCTTTCCAAAACATTTCTTACACTTGTGCTGCACATGCTAGTTGCTATTTTATTCGTATTTCTAACTGAGTCAGCCAGTGTTCCTGGTGTAACCTCAAATCAAAACAAATCAAACAATGCTGTTGATAGCGTCAATTCATCTACTACAGATGTAAGCAAAACAAAAAATGGAACAGAAATTCCTCAAGACCCTTCAGTGACCATTTACACGTTGAAAAACTTTTATGGTGGGTAATTAATTAACACAAACTCTTAGATAAATATATTTTAATGCTATTAAGATCGTCATGATCTAATTACACATATAATGAAATATTAGTGTACCTACAAATAAATTATCGAATTATTACAAGAAAATGTACCTACCTATACTTACCTACATAACAGGAAGTACAGTTCTTGTATTTACAATTATTACAATCATGAGATTATGACTTATGACTCATATGTACATGACAAACATTTTGATTTTGTTTTTCCGATAGGAATTCCATTCTCCATAGGCATAAACAGTAACTGCACGGACATTCCTTGGTATCTGTACAAAAAGGCATCTTCAATAGATACACATAATAATTGCGTCGTTGCCTTTGGTAGACAAGCATGCCAAGGGAGACAACTAAAGATTAGTCCAGGAACCAAAGGTCATTCTTATCTCGGTGATATGGACTTTGATAAAACAATAGCCTCAATTCGCTTTTGTCACCCTCAAGATATAAATACTAAGCCAAACACGAATGTGACCACTGCACAAGAAAATGGAAAGGAAAAGAAATCGATTCCGAGTTGAATAGTTTTGAATTGAACTCTGGAGTCTGGAGAACATCATAGTGTATTATTTAACACAATGTGCCTGCTAAATAATATTATCTCGTATTGAACCGTTTGTAAATAATACTTTCTTAATGTGTATACAACTAATAACTATGATGTTTCATATTATGTACAGTTTATAATTGTATCTATATGTGTGTTCTGTTTCCAATTCCAACATTTGGCTTTATCTGAGTAAATTAATATATAACTAAATGGGTATACTTAACTCCTATCAATTTAAAATGACATTAAAATGTAAACCTCTCATTCTCAGTTTTTGCCAGCTCCTTTTCTTCTTCTGGTACTACTAAGTAATCCTCTGCTTTATATTATATTGATTAACGTCTTTGGTGCATACTGATTTAAATTAATCATGGGTGAAATTACTAATTCTGCTGTTGCATGACGTTTTATACCTGTACCCACAGAATAATTATATTATAGTATCTGGGACCCATTTGGCAGAATCCTCCGCAAACTTCTTATAGTATAGGTACAGTGGTTTCGTTATTAATTCGAGAAATTAAAAAAAAATCTATTTCATTCTGAATTACAATTTAAACCATCGATTTTTTATTTGCCCTTAATGCTTTATATATGTGCATATGAGCACTCATTTAAAACTATGTCTATAATTTCAATTTAATTGCTTCATTAATTCGAATGCTAAAGTTTAAAATCCCTCTGAGTAGCAATCATTCTGATAATAAATAAAGTTATTGCAAGTATATAGGTAGTTTACATTCAGTAATACGTATAAAGACTGATGATTAATTATTAGGAATTAATTCAGTCCAATTTCTACAATAGTTAGTGTAGTAAAAAATAAGTTTAAGACATTTTAAAATAATTTCTTTTTATTCTAAGCCAATAAATGTTTAATTATTTTAAAAAACAACTTTTAATTGTCTCATATTATAGATGCACATCATATAATATTATATTATTGTCTAATTATAACATGCACCTAAGTTTATCCTTTTATTTATAGAGACAGTAAAATGCCTCAACCAAATAAAGATCGAACTGAAGTCATTCTTGGTGTCCTAAAAGATGTTAAGTTCAACCAGCAAGTTGTACGAGATCGTCTCTTAAAAATAACCCGAGAGAATAAATTGCTGAAATTGCAAGTAATGGATTTAACAGTGCTATTAAAAGATTCAGAAAAAAATCTGGGAAATTCCGAAGCTGAGTTGAAAAAGAAGAAACTAGAGTTGGAGAACTTAATTTCAGCGAATAGGAAATTAGAGGAGGATCTGAAACGGAAATGCAAAGAGTCCTCTTATTCTGAACAAGACAGCTCTTTTATCGCAGAAGATGCAAATGACGATGACGGTGCTCAAAGATCAAATGGTAGTGGCTGCTTCAAAGCTTTAAGAAGTATTTGCTTTGTAAGCATGACTAATATTTATTTGTCAAGGTCCAAACCTTAAAAGGTACCTACACTAAGTCTGTAATAAAAGGGTGCAATTAATTATGTATTTATTTATTGATGCTACGAAACCTTTTTGAATTAGTGACAACTTTTGCATTTAACCACAACCGCATGGTGAGTCGCAAAAATTGGATATTATCTATGCGCAGGTATAATTCAGAAAATATCTTTAGTATATCTGTAACATGTGTATAATAGTTTTTTGTATCCCAAAATATTTGATGAAATTGGATTTAGATAAATAATCTTGAAAATAAGTTGCATGATCATTTTCAAATGAAAATTAGAAAAAATTCATCAGACGAATCTAGAAGTGGGATGTAAGTAAATACTGGAGATTGAAATTAATTAACTGGTATACTTATTATATATACTGACTATACTGAGTATGTAAAATTGCCAGATCATCAGATAAAACGTGTAGGTATATTCCATTATTTTCCTCGGAACATGGGAACATAACTGAAATTCAAAGTCCAGATTCTGATACATTCTATTTATTTTTAAACCTAAACGTATACATCTGCAATTCGTCATTCTAATTTTTGTAGCATGACCCTAACCCTAACACTGCAAAATGAAATGGATTTCAACATAACTTAACTAAGTGGACACTTGTGTTAGGTATACCATACCTACGCAAGTATAAAATATACAGTCGAATTCGCTTATAAGAGAACCGGATATTCAGAACAGACCACTGATTTTGACCCCATTTGGTGTATGCAAAAAAGCTTAAGGTTTGAATGGTGAAATTATTTTAAGGGAAAATATGTCATGTCATCACATCATCATGGGATATGCAACTTAATGCTTGCCCTTTTGCATGGATTTTCGTCAAAATTTTTAATACGTGTATTTCCCTATGAGTCGATGTTTCTGAATAACACTTTAGTATAAGTGCACTGATATAAGGGAAATATTTTTTAGGTAGAAGAACTGTAATTTATGGTTCAGTTAATGTTTATTTTTATTACTGTAAGGATAGTAATTCGTTTGTGCTTTGAAGTCTTGTGTTATCTCTATTTTCTAATTAGAATAGAGATATAGATTCTTCCTTTACATTTTCAAGCTCCTAAATCTTAATGCTGAATGTCCTGTCATTAAGATTCAAAAAATTACTTTCTGAAGTGAGCAGCGGACTGCATTCAAAAGTTGCTTGTCCTGATTCTAATTGCGACAGGATTGTAAATTGTGACCAACAAAGGCAATTGGCAACAATTACTCAAGGGCAAGGACATGACCAGGAAATTCATTTGGTTTGCATTACTTTAAATAGCCCTAATTCGAGCGAAGCGCAAAATTTGCAATTTGGAGTCAATTTGAATGAAAATTAATACCATCCGCGAGTACTGCTGAAAATTTTTTGTATTTTACGCGCTTGCTGAAGGGTATGGTTCTGAGCAAATATGCAATGGTGACGATAACAGGGCTTTTCTATCGAACAACATTGGAAAGACCTTTTCTTACAGATCGAAAATTATGTTGGGGGCAGAAAAATAAAGATAGGGCGACATTTTTGGTATTCTATCCACTTTATTATGTACGTATAAGGGAATCCCTGACACAACAAGGGATTTTGTATCGCCAAAAGGGAAATCACTCCAAAGGACACTTTTAACCGGTCCCAAGAATTCCCTAATACACAGATTGGACTGTAGGTAGGTATACTCGGTCTTCTATGGCGTCAGTTTGAGATAACGAATAACGAAACTGCAGTAGTGTGTTTATTTTATGATGATGGATGTAAAAATAAATTTACTGAGCAGAATTTAATTGCCTGCCTTTCCCTTTCTAACAAGCAGACACTTCAGTTTTTTAATGTTTAGCAGATTGTGCCAAGCTGTCATGAATGACCGTGCATTTTGTCAACGCCACATTCTAAAATGCCTGCGTCACTTTGATCCTTTTGATTAATCTGTAAAAGGCGAAGTCGAAAGTCAATCAAAGAGCAGAAAAGAATCCAGCCCCCCGAAAGTTGAACTTTTACGAATTGTAATAGCGACTCATACTCATAGCTATGGCTATGACTATGACGCATATAAGCATAAAATTAGTTAAGGTTAATTTGAACCCTATTAAATTGTCTTCACTTAACAAACACTTGTAAATAATGCTTCCTGTAAAAGTGCCATGAATAAAAACATAACATGATTAATCTGCAAAAGGCGAAGTCGAAAGTCAATCAAAGAGCAGAAAAGAATCCAGCCCCACGAAAGTTGAACTTTTACGAATTGTAATAGCGACTCATACTCATAGCTATATTACTATGACGCATAAGAATAAAATTAGTTAAGGTTAATTTGAACCCTATTAAATTGTCTCCACCTTAACAAACACTTGTAAATAATGCTTCCTGTAAAAGTGCCATGAATAAAAACATAACAAATACATTAGCATTATAATCATCCTGTGCAAATATTTTGTCGTCAATAAGATTGGAATTACTAAATAAGTAGCGATAGCTTTTTATATCAGTCTGTCTTCCCATTACATAGTACATGAACGGTTGGAAATTTATTTCATTTCTAATTATGGGTTCTCGGGGAACTCACTTCATCGCTACTTTTTTACAACCAACTTTACAATGGTTTTGACTAATTGGTATTGGTACTTATACTATAATTCTAGGTACTTCCGGAGATGCATAACTTTTAGAAAACGATCATCTGTGTCACTTTCTGCCCCTAAGACAATTTGCAAATGGATTGACATTTTGACATATTATTTGCAAGACTCATTATGCGAAACATAAGAACATCGAGAATATCTGTAAATATAATTAAGAGTTATAATATTAACCGATGCAACAACAATTTGTATAACAATATTTTGCGAATTTAACATAAATAGTCTCCCTACACTACTTTCAACTTTCAATGAATGACAGTGTTAATCTGAGCTCAACTAAAGTGTGATTCATGCATCACTGAGTATCACTACAAATCTGTTTTTCGCAGTCAGGATTGTTAAATTGTATTTTTATGACTACATGCGAGATGTTTGTATGACCTTTTTTGAATTACATTTTTAATCGGTTCAGCAGGCGTACAATCGTACGAATAGTGATAGAATGAGATCACAGGTTTAGCGTGATGCATAATCATACCATACGCATACAACAACTACAGATACAACAGACTCTAAAACAAATACTGTAGCGTCATTAAAAATGAATGAGTACATATACATACATTTTACATGTAATACTATTGTGTATATCTCATATTATAATCTATACTTATTGCAATTTGTCAATAAATAATCTTTCGTTGAGTGTGCTGCCGTGCTGTGGCCCAATTTTTGAAAGGTCATAAATGCCCCAAACTGTTCCTGTGTTACAAAATACTTAGAATATATTATTATTATTACAAAACAATAATGTCATTCTGTACTGATTATTGATAAAATCAAGGGAACAAGAGCGATGAAATGTTTACATATTCGATTCCTCATACCTCCGCATATTTTATTATGACTCATGTGAATATTGTTTGTATGATACTAATTATCATTTCCTCAACATTACAATCCCCAATCAAGCCATTTCAAAAAATATAAAACTATTCATTATGACATGGAGTGTCAAAATGACGTGAGGAAAATTAAATTAGTCGATGATTGTTGCAGTAAGAATTAGATGAGGTGGCAATGGCAAGTGGCAACCGAAACAATAGAAGTCAGAAAGACAGAAGAATCCGCTGTATATTTCTCTCGGCTATTTTCTTGCTCCATTTCAGAGGCGTGTCTCTTTCTGATCGTGACTTTGAATTTACGTTTCGGAGTATGACACGCCAACTACCTCCCTTGAATTAATCAGTATCCAACACAAACATTTAGTTATCTTATCAGCTCTTTATTTATAAGAGCAAAACCGCATCATTCTATGGGAGTGTAGGCATTAACGTGTTTCTGTCATGTAGGTATATAATGTATAATTAATAACATTATGTTCATCGGTTTGCTTACAGCAATTTTTCACTGGAGTAATTTACTTCTTGTAATTCAAACATTTTAGTCCGCACAAAATGATCGAGCTTATGGAATCACACATTTTGACTGTTCGTTTGTGTAAATGATAGTAATATAAGTAATTGAGCACATAGATCGAGGTTTTAAAAATGAATTTGTCCCAACCTTGCTTGTAGTGAACACAAGGGAAATAAATTTTGAGTTTTTTGTGGTTGCCAAAAACTAAAACAACGCATAAAAGGTCCTATTGTTAATAGTTGATACCCTCTTTGTTTACAAAATGCATGTTTATTTTATGCCTAGAATTTTAAGACAATAACTTTTTAATAATTCATTCTGGGAAGATATGTGCAAGCCTGTATACGCACGCTACAATAAGATAAGGGGTTATTCAAATTTTGCTTTGTAATTTCCTTTGCAAAAGTAATTTGCACCTCCTTTTGTAATAAAATTATTAAATGCTAATTTGGTGTTATATACTTTGCAGAACAATTAACAGAATAGCGAAACAGAGAGAGCTGTTTGGGCGCAAGTTTCGCGTGTATACTATGCCCGTTTTGACTGCCCATACCAAGGGATTCTATAATGTACCCTTCCCCGGTAATGCTAATATCCAATTTTTAAAACCCTATCTCTTGGGTATTCCCAACGGGCATTTTGATAAAAATACTGTAGTATTAAATCTTATTAAATATTCGTTGCATTTAGAAGGTAATAACTAGTAATAAGTAATAATATTATGATTTTAATTTGTGGCTCCGTGCGCCTGATTGGTGTCCATTACTGTCCATTATCATTCGGCGGCGAATATATTGGACATCCATACATTAATTATAATATAGCGCCCGTGCCCAAAACCGTGTCCATTGATATACCATAATGCTCAGACAATTCTCTGCAATTACAGCATTTTTATGCATTCGGCGGCGAAGATATTGGACATCCATACATTAATTATAATATAGCGCCCGTGCCCAAAACCGTGTCCATTGATATACCATAATGCTCAGACAATTCTCTGCAATTACAGCATTTTTATGCACTCCTGTGGGTGCAGGTGTATTCTTAATTGCATTCCCATTCCTCTTGAAAATAAAAATCGGCGATGCGAAGGTTTTAACGATGTTGTGAACAATGACGTGCAATGGGGCTTTCAGATTCACAAACTGTACTGACTATTAAAAGCGACTCTGCTGTGAATTTGTGAATGCCGTAGTGCTATTGGCCTTTATGATACTGAGAACGATTGTGTGCTACGTCATAAAATCACAAGTTAATGTTAGATTTCATATATGTAACATACCGAGATAATAACTAATACATATACACCTACCTATACTCTTCCACATCTGCATTACTTAAATGATATGCAAAGCAAAGAATAAACCCCTTTTGGATAAAGCAGCATGATTCAAGGAAAATATGAGTTACTAGTTACTATACTACTCTACTTACGTACGCTTTAGATGTGCTATGGCTTCGATATATATAAACCCAACTCCCAGATCGAACTTTTAATCATTCACTTGGCCGCAGTCACGTCTCATGAAACTCCGACCCCCAATTTCCATTGCATTTTATTATGAGCTTGGAAGTTCACCTTTTCTATCGTCAGTATTGATCTCCACTCCACGTGCATATAAATAGCTCTTTAATTGATCAAAGAATCAATTTCAATCAAATAATACTCACACAGCACATCATCGCATCATAGTGCAGAACTTTTGTCATTTGTAACTAAACCATACAAAATTAGACTGTGATTTAAAGTGCACTGAATTCGATTTAATTTTTGTGAATAGAATATACAGTTTGGATTTCATTTAAATTGTCTCAGATTTTAATTATCTTCCTGTGGTTTAAAAATGAATACATTTCAAATGCAATATGCAACGAAGTTGTGTAACAGAAAAACAGATACCGTTGTAGCTGTTCTGTTATGTCTTTTAGCCATCTGCAATGCAGCCCCAGTGCTAGAAGATGATAAAAGTGCTAATAAAACCCAGCAAGAAGTGACTGTATTTCCTTGGAGCAATCACTATGGTAAGCATTTTCTCTAAGCATTTTTAATAAGCTATAATGTGCTAGAATTTAAGACAAGTTGGCCTGGAATTGAATCCTAGGACCAGATTTTCAAAACATTGTAATATTACGATTCTCCATTGTAAAGTATACGATATTAAAATATTTTAAAATATTTTACACTGTAAATTGAACAGATATCCATGGAAAACATGAGATCATAATTTTACAACGTTTCGAAAATTTCAGCCCTGGCCAGGCCTGGACAATAAGTAGAAACATTATTCACTGAGGGTTAAAAATTAATAACAATTTCAAATGTCAGCATTTTGTATGAATATTTATTTCTATAATTTAAAAAGGTACTAGACTCAAATTCGTTCATTCAATTCAATTAAAATTCAAAAGCAGGTTTTCATGTTTTTAGAGTAGGTATGTGTTGATAAGTATTACCAACAACCAATGCTCTAGTTACAATTTTGTTGACATTTGAGAAGGAATATTTTTATTATCTAATTAATGACAGTGATAAAGTGAAATAATCATTTAATTTTTTTGTAGGTGTCTCAGCAACGATGACACTTGATGAGTCCACAAAATGTGCGGACATCCCCAAATTATGGCAAAAGAAAGTATCCTCAGTAAATACTCATGGAAACTGCGTGATGTTATGTTCGAAAAACAATTGCAAAGGAAAATGTATCAAACTAGAGCCAGGAAGTCCTAGTCATAATCGACTTCGGGATTTGAACTTTGATAAAAAACCCATATCCGTTGGCGTCTGCGATGCTAAAGCCAATTCAAAAGGGTCAAAAAAGAAAGTGAATAAAAATGAGAATGAAGTTATTGGCAAACGGCCGCCAACTACCTCCATCTAAGATGCCCACCCACATTAGTCTTTAAATAAAGTTAACTATTGTTTTAATGTACATGACTGAAAAGAAGTCCGTCGCAGTATTACTACTACTCTCTATCTCCGTAAACAGCATCGACTACTAATTATCATAGAATAACAGTAGACTGTTTGTAACAGTGTCACAGTATGTTAATTATTACATGAAAAATATATTTATGTTAGTTTCTCTCCATACTTGGAGTTTATTATACATAGTCCTTATATTTTACTAGATATGAATGCGTGTGCCCGCGTGTGCCTATTTATCTCCACATAAATACATGGCAATAATATATGAAGTGCACTTAGAAAATCAAAAAGCAAAGAACAGTTGAATTGTCATTAAATTATAAGTGTTGAGTAAAGCTAAGACTTTTTTGTTGTTATTTTGTTAGTGACTGCAGTTGTTACGTTGCGGCAGTCGTACACAACAATCAATTGGCCTTCATTTTTAATATCCGATCCAATGCCAATATTCCCGTTCGGATGACTTGTATGTTTACGTTCTGTTTCGTTTTAAGTTTCTATTTATGTTTTCCTTATGTTATAATTGTGAAACAATTTTAACACCCACCTACAGCAACACTATATATTATGTTGTTTCAGTATTACTACGTTACTATTTTCAGTATTACTTTACCTCATATAAATATATCTGATATCATAGTACATAAATAAACATAAGTAGGTACTTGCTAAAATGAGTAGTAAACTGTTGGAATTGGAATACGAAGAAGAAAGCTGACTCTGTGCGATTTCGCAACTGTAAACCTTCCAAATGAGAATGATACATGCTTGTGTATGATTTCATGAAGGTGAAATAAAAATGTACTCCTTGAGACTGAATAATTTACTACTTACTAAATTAAACAGTACCTACTAATTTTTTTTAGCACATCATTATTTAGTAGATCGTTATTTTCGTATTTATTTTATTACTAATATCTGTAATTACTAGATGTTTTGGTTTCTCAAGAAAACTGTGTTCTATTTTCACAGATGAGTTGATCACAGAAACATTTAATCTAATTAAGTAACAATGTTCTAATTAAAAATTAACTTTTACTATTTAATTTAGTAATTAGGTATGTGCATTGATTTTATAACAATTCCAAATACAGATTAACGTAGTACAGCAACTATTAATAAGTTGATAGGCAATTCATAAATCGCCACAGGCCAGGAATAAAGAGTGGTAACCCGGGATTTACTTCACAACCCCTTTTGGATATCATTGGCCGATCAGCTAGAAAGTGCACTATAGTAAAATGTTATTTACCCATAGTCTCCCATTATAATGTAAAAGTAAAGAATAATTACATCCTTGATATTTTATACAAGGTAAAATATGAATTACATTTATAACACTTGTGCACAAAATAATGCTATGCTAAAATGCAGAACAATATACCCAGACGAGAAAAAAATCCGATTTTTAAAGTTTTGACACTTTTGATGTAAATGGAAAATCTGTAAATTCACTCAGTAATTAAACAGTTTGATCAAAAAATATTTTTGTATCGTCATCATCTAATTTTTCAATAAATTTCCACCTGGACGTTACTCAATATTCAAGCCTTCAGTCCCAGTTACAATCTTACAATAAACTTTAAATGTTTTAAAGGTGGGACAACTTCCCGACCGACCATAGTACACGTGACCGTGACCACTATCATGAGACTCTCATACCATATCATACCAGTCTTCCCAAAATCCCAAGACTTCCAAAACTCAACTTCGGGAATTTTTTATAATGCTACATAGCTGACCGGCCGGAAATCCATAATAATATCAGTAATAAAGCTCCATAATAATTGCTATTAATATTGCAGAACAAAAAATAAGCAAAAAAACCAGCGTTCAAAACACAGTCAACGTTTCCAGAAACGAAACATTTATGCAGCACTGAATCCACCGTCAATATTGATGTTTTGGCCATTTACCATATTTGCAGAATCTCCCAAAAGAAATAAAATGCTGTTGACAACATCTTCCATTTCGACAGCTGAGCGACCAAGAGGACACCTCTGAGACACGTTTTCTGTTATTTTGCCCATCATTTCTACAGGGAGCACTGACACAAGATTTTCAAAAGAATCCGTTTCGTCAACAAAGAAAGGGTTGACACTGTTTACTCTGATCTTATGGACACCCAATTCACAGGCCATATTTTTCGTTAAAACATCTAGAGCTCCTTTAGACATGGCATAGGCTACTGCTATAGGCGTGTGTGTTTTTGACGCAATGCTGGGAAACGACACTCAAAATTAGAATTTATTGATATAATTTATGTAAAATAGCAGACAATAATACGACTTAAATACCTTGACACATTCACCACAGAGCCACCCTTTCCTCGCCTGATCATTTGTTGCACAATAATCTGACTTACGTTAACAACAGCTTTTACATTTATATTAAATAACCTGAAAAACAAACATAATTATCACGAAACGTTCAAACTCATAAAAATGAACACATTTTATGTGTTTCGGAGTGAGTATACCTGTGATGGACAGTAACTCTTTCCTAATTAAGTTTTGGGACACCTCCCAATTCCAAAGACTCTTATCAAAATCAACTTACAAAATAAAATCAAGTCTTTTTCCTATTTTTAAAAACTAGATGGGAAACTTGGGAGAGTCATTTTGAAAAGGAAGAGTTTCTATATGCCCATCCATCACTGCATAAATATAATGCATCTTTATATACTGTATAATAATTATGAAGATTAACTGTAGACGTACTCGTCACAGTCTTCCGGTTTAATAGCAAACAGTCCCAAGGGGGCAGGAATGAGAAGACCTGCATTATTAACGAGGCAGTCCATCGCTTCGAGACCAGAAAGTGCTTTTCTCGTCGCGTCCCAGTCTCTTAAGTCCACGCAGATAGTCTCAATATTCGAGCATTCATTTTTAAGTCTTTTCAAATTCTCTTCAGTCTTCGAGACCGCGTACACATGGGCCCCATCATCGTAAAGGGCCTTCACTAGAGCCTTTCCTATACCTAAAAATTTAATGGGAAATTATTTAGAAAGTGCTTAAAAATGTTGAAGCCTTTTTTGAATTTTCACGGAACGGATATACTGTCATTATTGTCTCTAAGATTGACAAGATGTAATAATCAAATAGCATTTTAGATAAAAATTTAAAATCAAAAATAAGTAATTTGTTTTGTAAACTTTTAAATTAATACATACCTCGTCCACCTCCTGTAACCAACACATTTTTCCCGGCAAACGAACCCTTTGTAGTCATTTCACCTAATTTCAAGAACGAGGTTATTCAAAAGTAACCAAAATATTACTTTTCCGTTTCTAGAATTGCTTTTGTGACAAAAAGATTGTTTTCAATATACAGATAGTAAGTGAAAAAAGCAAAAACACTTTTTCAACACACTTAAATTATTAATTCAAATGTCAAAATGTATTACATGCATCTTGTTATGTGCTGTGCAAATAATATTTTATGTATAGTATACACAGAACACACTCACACAATACACATGCAACAGTGCTATTTGCTATATAGACAGGAGTAATGTTTTCCTAACTAATTATGTTTTATCACGACGTGTAATAGTTCTGAACCGCAAAACATCGCAGATAAGTATAATATACATAGGGGGTATAATATTAAGAACAGGATTTCATTTACTACGATGCAAGGTAAGATGAATGTATTAGGAATATTGCATACCAATTTAAGAAATGACGTAGACCACCAGTCCGGCGAATATGCAAATATTATACTTCTTACAAGTTTACTTACATACTAGTATAGTACAGGCTTAAAATTTCAGTGGATGTATAATAGTAAAAGTTGAGTCTTTTTCAAGGCTGTATGCTGTTGTATCCAAAAACAGAGGACAGACCAAAGACAAAGCTAATTTCAGTCTATTTGTGGTTCCCTGTGTATGTGCTATGTGCTATATTCTATGTCTATACGGTTTACACTAAATGCCTTAATATTTTCAGAACTGTGCAATAAATCTGAACTAATGTGATACTGATAATAATGAACTATTTAACTCTGAACTAGGTATTTAGGTATGGTATGCCGTATGCCATAAAACTTTCAAGAATAACTATGTGATTTTGAAATATTATAAGTGTATATAACTACCAATTATTCGATACATCGTCAATAATTTACAAAAATTAAAATGTTGTTTATAAGATGCCATAAATAAGAAGCTATTAATGACATATAATTCGTTATTTTGCTAAGTTTTAAAAATACAGTAGTTGTGTATGTACATACGTTACGCATCTCAAACTTTAAAAATTTTACACCTTTTAAAATATCTTTATTTTGCTGACAGCCGAAACTTATATGTATTTATAAACTGTGTAGTACACACACACAGAGGCCAGTGTGCAGGGCTGTCCCCTTTTGCTTTCCTACAATTACTTAAGGTTTTTACAACTATATAAACTGCCTCAGTTAA
>JABASI010004410.1:0-14134 GCA_019776505.1 Tomocerus nigrus | reverse complement strand
GAGACGCAGAACATACACTATAGACACACCAAGGAACCTTATTTATGTTTATTGACATTGACTCTTTTCTCCTACTCTTCCATTCACTGCAGTCAAAACAGTTCTATAGTCACTAAATCCTGGAATTTCCCCGTTTGGAGGTACAAAGTCGTAGAATTCAGAAATCAGACTAAACATTATTATTTTTAGAGTTACAATTAGATTTGTCCTGTGTATAAAAGTATGACACACTAACGAAATATTGCTCTATGAAATTACTTCCATGTCTGTATTGTATAACGTAATCCTGGGTAAAAATTCAGTGCTAAAATGGACTATGATTTAAAACAGTTCAGTAGTTGAGTTGAATTAATATAATAAAATGAATATTTTCCATAATTTATATAATGACATGTGGAGTAATGATGATTTGTTGTGTGAATTTACAGCAACGGCCGTTGTCCAATCCTGCGACGTCAATAGGAATGCCTTACTCTCACCCGAATCAAAATAATATTTCGGCGAATAGCGCCAACTCTCACCAGTATCACCACCATCCTTCATCTTTTCCCAGAGGACTTACTCCTCAGCAGCATCAACTGCAACAAAATTTATGGCGACAGCAACAACAGCAGCAACAACAACAGAATTCGTCGGCGTCTTCTATCTATGCTAGTGGGATGCAAATGCAATTGCATACTCACCAGCCTCAGATCCATAATATACAACAGCAACAGCCAGGAAGTCAGAATCCGCCTGTTGGAGTTTCGCAGCCTCAGTATCATCCCGAAGTTATTTCTATTCATGTCAAGAATGGCAGACGGAAATCCCTCGACAACCCTGATGAAGAGCCGATTTATGGCACTTCGTCCTTCCTTCCTTCCACGACTACAAGTGGTTCCTCTTCTTGGCAAAGGAGTCAGAATAAAATGTTAGATGATGGAGAGACGACGCCTACGAATGAAAGTTCAAATAGTTACTATTCTACGAGTACGGTCACGAGTAGCAATTCATCTACTGCCACTTTGCCAAGATTGCTGAAGAACAAACCCATTTCAAAGATCATGGGAGGAGCGGATTTGGGAAATAATTATTTGTCCGGTCCAAGTCAAGGGCAGCCGGCACAAAATCCCCAAGTGCCCCAGTATGGAGATGGCTACAAGAGTTTACCGAGAGACATTGGACGGTTATCCAAAGCTGGTATGGGTGCCTACCATCATCAACAGATGAACTATGCTGGTGCTACTGGGACGTTGGGAAAGAATTCAGGCTATGGTGCTATGGGGAAAAATGGTCCACCGCCCCCGCCAAGAAGAGGAAGTTGTTCTGGCGAACCCCTTTCGGGACACTTCACTACGTTTCAGCAGCAGGGAAACCTGGGATTTTCCAATACTAATGGAAGTTGGGCCAACCTGCCCCCTCCCCCTCCTACTTTGTCCTGTGATGCTCAGTTTACGTAAGAACTTCAATCTTTTTAGTCACTTATTTTTATTTGTGGGATTTTATGCATGCTAAACTGTTAAGCGAATGTTTTTACAAAAGGTCTTTCTTCTAATGAAGAGTTATCTTTTTTAGTACTCCTAGTAAATCTGTCGAAGAATTTCCGCCGCCACCTCCTCCCGATGATTTAGTGATGATGTCTCCGCAGTCAGTTCAGTCATCGTCATCGTCCTCTAAATCAGCGGCCTCCTCAACGAGTACATCGAGTTCCACTAGTCCAAATAATCCTGCACAGCCTCTTAAGATTAATGCTGCGGTATCCCATATATCACAGCCGACTTATCATAATACGACCAATGGTACTGGTTATCATCCTAGTAATGTCAGTAACACTACCGGTGGTAGTTCTTCAGTTGGAGGCGGAGGCGTCGTCAGAACAAGCCCTCCGCATGTCAAATCCCGTGATCCTTCTCCTGTTGGAAGTGACTTTTCCGACTCTGATCTCCCTACTAACAATGGTCTCCTATCGCGAGGTGTTCGTCGAAATGGATCGGATGCCAGTTTTAAGGTAACTATTCCCACGCTTTCATATTAATTTTCTATTTGTCATTAATTCCTCATTCATTTCTTTAGATGCTTTTTATATATGCAAGTGACGATTTTCAATTTGTATTTTCAGTCAAATTCAAGTACTGAGTCAGAGTCTATCCCATTTGCCAATGACAATGCGGGTACGATTAAACAGCAGAAACCTGGTAGCAGAGCTCAAAATGTAGCAAGCTCTTCTACTCAACCTACTTCTCCAGGTACAAAATCTGTGATTATTTCTTTTGCCATTTTCACTGGAAACTGGGCTAACAATCGTTTTTATCTTTATTCAGAGAATCATGGAACTGGCGACGTCTTAAATGACATTGGCAATATGCTTGCGGACCTTACAGACGAGCTAGATGCCATTCTGGAGCAAGAAATGAGTTCTAAACGCTAACTGTTGAATTAAATCCGTAGATAGCACAAAATAAGTACTACATCTTTTTTTCCACTAGACTTGACGAAAGATAATTTTGATCTCGACCTCTTTCCACTTTTACGAAGGAGATCGGAGCATGTTTAAGCTAGATTATAAATGTCTCCTGATTATAATTTTGGAGTACCTATCTAACATTGGTAATAATATGAACGAGTTTAGTAGTCGATAGGTTTAGTTATTACGATTCTGGTTTGTAGACAACTAAACACGAAAGTTTTGTCGTTCTTTTTCCAAGACTGATATATTACCGAAAAATTAACAAACTACTAATTGCCGAAAATTTTCGTTGCAATTTATCACTTTGCATATCTTTAAATGACTTTCGCATTCGTCTCTGAAAACAATTTTCATTGCATTAACTAAATAATTAGGAATATGAAATGAGTATGAAAACAATTTTGTAGAATTTTTCATAAGTTTGACAAAATATTTGTAAATAAATGAATTCGTAACTGTGTACTCATTATAAAATTGAGTTTTTCATATCAATAATCTCTCATTTTTGTAATGATAGAATAGATTACCAAAAATGTGCCCCAGAATTTGATAACTTCGTATTGGAAACTAAAGCTGCATAGTTCAATAGTTTGCAAAAACCTAAAGATGTCTTTAAAATCATATTGTCAAAAAAAGAAGAAACTCTCTTGTACTTTGATAGTTAAACTAAAATTATCACTTTTGTATATTTAGTTAATAAGCCTGATAATTTGTATCTGTTCGTATAAAAATGAATTGTTAAGTCCAAGTCTGCAATTGCTTAGATTTGGCTGGACAAAAATTATACGTAATCTATACATCTCTGTAGAATGCGAACCTACATACTATTGATTATAGGAAAGGTCATTAGCTGAAAGAGATCTTGTTCAGAGCACGTTGATTTCAGTAGGTTAAGTAATGGTACCTAGGTAAATATTTCTATAGGGTAGTCAAAAAGTGAGCCCTGGACGTTATTGTACTATGTATTGCACTGTATACTAGCCCAAAGATGTAAATTCGTTAATTTTAGTTTGAGAGTTAAATTTCACATTATATTCGAACACTTTGTACGTTAACCAAAGTGTAACACCTAACCAAATGTAATAGTTCAATGTTATTAAGACTGACTGGACAGTACGCTATGTATTTGTAGATTCTATATGGAAATTGTAGCTCTTGTAATTTAATAATGATTTGTTGTATACAGAAGTAGTGATGAAAGTCTATTGATCCTAATCACAATGTAACACACAACAAAAAATGACACAATTCGGGTATTGTAGTCAATAATTGAATAACCTAGATCGTATTCGTGGGTAAAATACTTTAGCTGAAAATAGCAAGTTGATTTACTTGGAACTGTCTACTATAATATGAATTGAATTGTAGGGATTTTTGTGTTACATCGCATATGGATGCAGAATTCAGGTGAATACTAAAACCCAGGTACAATTAATTGATGCCTATAACTTCTGGCTACCTAAAATAACAAACTAAATTAAAAAAGCAAATCATAAGTGCAAGTTATTCGTGTTACTATTAAATATTTCTGGGAGGATATGATAATGTAAGTAACTTTAGCTCTAGATTGTAATTGTTGTAATTAATATTGTGAAGTAATAATGTAAATATATCTCTAATGTGTACTATAGAATTCAACTTTCAATCGTTACATGCAAATATCTTGAGCCTCGCCTGAGCTGACGTGATTTTACTGCGTTAAAGGTCACGCTCACACTCATCTCTGCTTGCTAACTCAATCCTCAAAGGAAATCTTACGTCATGTCATACGTAAATGAGACAGGAAGATTTTTCGTGTTCATTTAAACTAGTGATTCTCACGTCGTTTTTTCCACAGAAAGGGACAGTTGAGCGCAGCAAAGAAAACAAAACGAACAAAACAATGCGAATGAGTCTACAAATGGATTCCTATTTGTTTGCGTCTTGAATGTAAGTGAATTGAAGAAAGAGTTTGTCAGTTAAATGAGTTTTGTATGGATATAAGATAGAGTTTTGGAGTGCAATAAGTGCCATGTTAATGTACGCACGTGCGTCGAGTCGTAAAAACTAACTTTAATGTAAATACGCAAGCAAATGGGGCTTCGGCCACAAGTAAGATGAGTAAAATAATAATTAAGGAAACTATATATACACCTTACATAAATACTATAATAGTTATTATTCATCCAGTCGTATTTAGCATAGACATACAATTAATAGTTAGCAAAGCAATTTGTGCCCTATGATTATATTCTACTATTGTACTTGTGGTAAATACATTATGTATATCAGTGTGTAACCGGGTTGTAGCACTTAACCTAAGTAGCAACCAAAATTAACTTGGTTCTTGCAGTATACAAATATCTTTGTCTTTATTTAATCCATCTGTTTATTCTCTCTGGAACAAAGAACTGTCTACTAATTATTCCTTTGAATTACTTATCAAATTTTCGAATTTCACCCTCTTTTCCAGAGGACGCGAAAGAAAATATCATTTGGAAATGTGTTTGGAAAAAATATAAACTCAGATGAAAAACCCCGTAAACCCTTGTAAGATTCTGTAGGAAAATGAGGAAATGTCATATTTATTTAAATCTCAACATCCTCATTGCAGTTTACAATGAGGGAGTAAAACCACAGACAGATATTTGTAGGAACGTAAACGTCAGCAAGTGAAGTGTGAATGAATGTACCTTTCCGGAGAATCGTAATGTACAGAGAGTAGGTAATAAAGCTGTAATCTAGAATAACGCAAAACAAGTTGATTATTACACTAAATAACTCTATATCTACTTACTTACCTATGTATTATGATAATTATTTAAGTACTTAACGAATGATGAATATAATGTCGTAACATGATTATACGCTAGGTAAGTTCATAGTTACATATAGTAGTGAATAATATCTAGACAATTTAGTTACTGTTCAGTTACAGACGGTGATTACGAGAGAAATACTGATAAATAATGAATAAATATAATACTAATCAAAACTCAACGGTGTTTCTTCTTCATTATTTTCATAATTGCAACATAAATGTTTTACGGATCTTGTCTTTCATTGTATTTCAACCACACAAGATTACAGAGTTGGCTGCTGATATCTTCCAGAAATTCGGAATGCCTTAATCCTTTCAACCAATCTTTCGGAAGACCTTTCATACCCAAACGACATCCAAGCAAACCTCCAGCCACGGCACAATTCGTATCTGCATCTCCAGCTTGGAGAGTTAATTCAGTTATCAATCTTTTAAAAAAGTTTCCAGCAGATTCATCCGCAGGTTTGGCTCTCGTTAAGCAATATATTGCTGAACCTAAGCATTTAAAGGTGTAACCGATTTTCCCATTCTCACTTAGTTTTAAATCTGCAACTTTGGAAGGAAAGCAGTGAGAGTGAAGCTGTTCGACCCATGTTGGATTTTTAGATCCATCCTCAGGAGATTGTAATGATGTGGGGGATAACGAAGAGGATGACAGTAGAAATTCATATTTCTCAATAGCATTCTTACAAAGAGACTCCAATTCCGTGTCCGTTTCATAACCGTCGATACGTAGAACTAATTCATCGGGAATGTTGACTGGATTTTTTAGACGGGCGGCATCCGGTGCTTCGTATTCAGGTAACATGGATTTTAATTTCGATAAATCATCATTGGAATTTTCTCTTTGCAGGAAACTGGTCAATTGTTTCATAAACGACTTAGGAGGTGACTGAGCTTCCGGTTTTGGCTCTAGAGTTGTATCATATTGCTTAAAACCTTCTTTGGAAAGTAAATTATAGTCAGAAAACGGAGACCCAGCTTCAAATAGCACCATTAAATCCTTTTGAATATCTGAATGTAGTTGTACTTCAGGAACCTCAATATCAGCCTTTGTGGATTTTTCTTCCTTAGGTATTTGAAGAAGTTTGGCAATCACAGCATTTATTATAATGGCACTTATGACAGACCTAGAAATCATACAATTAGAAATATTCCATCCAGAAATATTATATATTTCGATCTGTCTCTATCAGATAACATGACCAAACAGTCCTTCAATTAAAATATTTACCTTGGGTCGGAATGAGTAACTTTTGCAGCCAGTATCGCGTTTTCCACGACTTTAGTTTCATCCCAGAAATAAGGAACTCCTAGCACTGCCGTTCTCATTACTGCGCCATTGGCTGCTAAGTTTCTTTCCCGTGAGTCCCAAACTTGGTAAGCGGCTTTGTGGGGATTGGTTAAAAATTCTGGATGCGACATTACAGATCCGACAGTGTATCCTATGCCACAAGCAATTTTATTCAGTTCTGGCAATCCTTTGTTACTCCATTCGTTTAAACGATATGCAAAATGGGTGGGAATAACATGGCCTTCGGATGATAAAACACACTGGAGCAGCAAAATCATTTGATCTACACACAGATTCGACAAGTTACATGAAATAAAAACGTAGCTTTATGAAATCCTGAGCGAATAGATGAAAGTTACCCGTATCATCAGTGAAATCATTTGGAAACCATCTAGATCTATGTCTATCTCTCCAGAATTCATACCTATAAGTGCAAAATAACTATACCCATACTATACAGTTTTCGAAATTTCATGAAAAGAAATTGGAATAACATTATATGAGTAATTACGTTACCCTTTAGCGTCCCCGAATTTGATTGGACCTTTTCCATAAAGATCTCGAGCCTGTTGCTCTGTCATGAATTCCGTGGAAAGTCCAACCGCGTCTCCCAATGCTGTTCCTGTAAATACATGGAAGGCATGACGTAAATAGTCAGTATATAATACCTATAGTATGTGCTTACGTCTGCGGAGTGGAAAGCCTGAAAAAGTATGAGTAATTTGAAATATTATTAAGAAAATACCGTAAATAATTCCCTTAATTTTGTCAAATAGCTTGAGTTTGAGCTTTCTTCTTTTTTGCTCGTTGTTGTCTGTATCCATTCTAGCTTGCTCTCCAGTTTTCTTCAGTTTTTGCAATTTGAGAAGATTCCTGACCAACAAGATCTGTATTGTTGCTCACATATCTTGTTGCAAATAATTTGATTACAAGAAAGGTGAAGTTTTAGCGTTGAAATTAGATCTTCGGCAGGCAATGAACTGACTGAAGGCCACTATCAGCACTGTGCTTGCCTGTTTGCGGTAGCTATATACTCGTTCTTAGTTGTTGGCACCATTATCAGAGGAAATACACGTGTAATACATACGTACAAGAGAGTGAATCATAGCTCGGATGGGACATCAATGACATCACTCTCTCGTCATAATGCTAAAGTACAATAGCAATCCGTGGTCAGCGTAATCTGTATCTAATGTATCAGTAGTAATAGCATGTTAATACTACCATTTCTCCAAATTACGAAATATATCCGCCCTCCGCCCCTACTTAATTAAAAACTTCAAACTAATGATTACTTTCTAACAATGCATTTAAATATATTGTTCTCGACTAGGTACTGAAAGAGAATAATAATAATTATGCTACGCTATTAATTGTATTATGTATTAGTATCCAATTGCTGTGTAATCCCGGCAATTTAACTACCTCCTGAAGGGGATATTACCCATGTGTAATAATAATAAGCAAATGATGTATCTGAAACAGTCCATGCATTCAAAAATTGATTGGTGAACTGCTTGCAAAATGAGAAAATGTTTGTGCAGTCCCTGAAAGCTCGTTTGTTCAGATAGAAGTTAGCAGAGCTACTATTTAAAAGCACTTTCAGTGTGAACTTGACTGTTGTGAGTTAAAATTGTTTATTGCCATTGTCAGAATACCGTCGAGAATCTAACGGAAATGATATTTTGAAGAGCAGAAATCTCTTAGAATTTGTGCATGTAGGTTATTAGGAAAATCATTTATTGTACTGCAAAGAGCCATGGATTTATGGCATTATTATCGAAAAAGCTAGCTTGTACCTTATAAATCATCATCAAAAAGCAATTGATTTTAGCGTCTATGTAGAGAAAATTTCATTGGTAGATTATTTAATATTTACATATAAATTGTAAGTAGGTGACGTATTTTTGTTGTGTTTTGTTTGGTTGGTAGCCCACTTTGTGCAATCGTATTTGCTGCGGTAAATGTTTTAATGATAACTGACGATTTGTGATGATGTTGCATAGAAAGAAACTAGAATTTTTGTATTTCTCCCTTATGATTTAAAGATGTTATGTCAAGTAGTAGAAAGGCATTTATAAATTAGTAATGTGCTTAGTTTCCAGTAAATAGTAATTAATTCATAATTTTTTATTCATCAGGTACACATAAAAATAATAAGTAAACGCAGCACACTAATGAAAATTACCCATCTACCTATAAATAATTCGTTGATTAGTAGTTTACATACCTACGCATATTTACAAAAAAACCTTTTAAGCAATTAAAAGTAATGCAAGTTACTTTTAGCGAATAACACTATATGTACTTAGTATTTTTTTATTGTAGGTAAATATCATGAATATGAATGTCATCGAAGGAGATTTGAATGAAAAACTTGAAAGTATCAAGTGATTCAGATAGAACGCTTGTATTTCTAGACGGGTGCTATATTATTACTCTAAATATTGTTCAGTTCACGTTATAACGTTTCTTATTTATGTAATAATCGTACATAAATTGTTAAATTGTAAAAATTTTAGAAATCCTCTTCTTCCTCTGGTTCAGGGGCAGGTATAGTAAATTTTCTAGCCCTAGAATTAGGTCTGGCTGCCATTGCTCTATTAGTAGTAGCAGTGTGATTCATTGTATGTCGACTTTTTGCTTTAGAGTCGGAAGTTGATGAGCCAGCGGGATAATGATTTCCATTAACTAATCCGCCGTTTGTGGCGGCATATGCTCCATTCATGTCCATTTTTGCACTACCATTTGGAATGGCTCCGTTTGCATGAATGTCATATTTGCCTGGAGGTACAGTTGGGGCTAAAGGTGCATCTAAACCGGGCGTTCCAATCATTCCATTTGCCATCGCAGTAATCGGGTGTTTCATTTCCGAACGAATTGCTTGTTCTTGCTTGGTCATATTTCTCGACATTTTATTCGCTTCATTTTGTAACAAAATGTCTTCCTCGTCATCATCTGGATCATCAGATCCTAATTCAGAATTTTCTCCGTCGACAAGAATCAAATCCGATTCGGAATTTTCAGAATCATCTCCCCCGCCTAGCATTGATCCGTAAAGTTGTCTTCCTCTGGCTAATGGTGTCCGATGATTTTCAGGACCGTGTGATCGATTACTATTGTTACTTCTCAAGGAGTTAGCAGTGGCTTGTGGTCTTCCGCTCATAGAATTCACTTTTGATGCTCTCGAGTTCATAAAGTCTCTTGTGTTCATACTCAACTGTACAGGATCCTCTTCTTCCGACGATTCGTCCTCTGAACTGTAAGTATTGTCTCCTTTGGAATTATAAAGCAAATCTTCTCCACCAGAGAATTCTAATTTATTCGATCGCTCCTCGTTCTTCCTCTCTAAGTCTAATCGGTTCATCTCTTCCATTTGGTTCTGCAGGTGGCAAAGACACCGGAAACGATTTACGTATTCTTGATAAAGATTTGATAGATCGCTTTGCAGTTTTTCATACTCGTCCATAAAGGCTGGACGCACTTTCTTCAACGTGTGTAATCGTTTCTGACTCCGTTCTACTTCTAATTTCTTTTTCTCTATTTTTGTGTCAAGATTATTTAAATTCGTATTTACATTGTCGATCATCGATTGGAATTTATTCACTTCAGATTCTGCGGAACGGATTGCTGACACGAGGAGACGTTGGATATCTTCTTGTTCAAAGGCTTTAGACACCGCTGCTTGACGAGCTTCCCTCAAGCCAACTTCTTTGCTAAGAAGATCATACAGAGCTACTCCTCGTTGCGTTATTTCAGATGCAAGAGATCGTGTCTCTTTTAATTCGTCCATCTGTGATACAGAATTTACATTTTTATGAACAAAGAAAACTATAATATACCTATACCTAAGTTCTAGCAGGAAAGTCGTCAAGTGAAGATAACATTAAAACACGAATTAAATCACTAAATAAATAGTACTTATCGTTTCGCATTTCAATGCTAGCATAATCGAACGTATTCTAAATACCCTCAAAGAAAATGCGGTACCTATGCAGCAAAATATTTCGTTGGCTACTCTGCTGGAAGATCATGTATAAATATTTATTATTATTTAAGACTTCAATGCATCAATGATATAGTCAAGGGTAAATCAAACCAACTCGCCTTTTCCATACACAAACAAATGCCCATTTAAACAAGTTGGACCACAAGTCTATAGACAAAAATGTTTTTGTTCTTCATACAAAATAAATACAAGTCTATATTTTCCTCCGCAAATTTTATAAACTGTTATAAAACTAAATATGTCTTAACAATTTGAGTAGGTTAATTTATTTGTTTCCGATTTTGATTGCAAATACGTAAATCTGTGTGGGAAAGCTTCGTTAATTACATTATATCACGCCAACTACCGCTCTGAATCGGTACCGGAAAATCTTGAGGAGAAACTGATAGGAAAAAGTGTCGTTCGTCATTGCACTATGTACTAGTACTAGTATTAAAATAGAAACAATTAAGATTTGGGGATTGATTGCTTTTCCAGTAAGATTTTAGGGTTGGTGAATGGTGACCATTACGTCTCATGCAATAATGATTTCCCTTTACTGTGTGATCTACTGTAATCTATTAATCTGACATACTCATATAGGCAAACACAGTCAAGAGGCAGAAAACGTTGGAAATATAGATTCGGAATGAAAAATGCAAGAAAACATGGGATATGCGTACCTTGTTGGAAATATCATATCTGACATGTGTACTATTGGCTCTTACAACACCAGGTTCGATTTTCTGAGCTTCTTTCATGGCGAGGTGGAGGACGGAGGCGACTTTTATCAACTCCTTCACGGCATATCCATCGGCTTGATAAAGTCGTTTCGTATTCAAACTCACATGAACCTTCATTGCCTGTCACAACAAAAATTACCCATTATGTCAACAGAAGCAATAATACATAAACTTAAAAACACCAGATCGATTCATTCACATTCTTTTACATAGGTATAGAAATATATGTTCATTCCAAGACATTTTACAAAGGAAATCATTGACTGTATTTCATGGAAAATATTTAACTCCACAGTAGTATACAATTAATAGTAATTATTATTAATTATCTTAGATTCCTATAGTATAACAGGTTTATTTCTAAAAGTAGTCTATGTTAAGTATTGCGGTAATGTCCGGCTACTGTACAGTCACAGCTATTAAATCGATGCACCAAATAAAAGAGTCAATATTTACTATATTCTGTAGGAGTTTCTTTCTTTTCTATGCCTATTCCATCCACCCACTACTCACACTTTGCTGCTTCGATTATTATTTCACGTTTTACTTTTCTCTAAAGCTAATTAATTCTCTATGAGCCTGACCGCCCGCAGTAGAAACAATTAATTTGATTTGCAGAAACCTTCATCCATTTTTGTACTATACAATTTCCGATCGGTCAAAACTCAACCCCTTGAACAACTAGAAATAAAAAAGGTGAAGGGATATATGCTGAAATGTATGCGTGTAAGAAGCTTGGGTCAAGATGCAAAATTATCACCTCATTAAATATGCTGACCGCACAATCCATCTATCATTTCTGTAACTCATGCAAATTAAATATTAGGCCAGTACTTTGTTTACATGAAAACTTGTCCGGATATGTAACACCATTTCGTAAAAAGGTTATGAATTGGGCACCAAGTGTTTGTTTCCTTGTTTGTGTGGAGAGCAAAACAAACAAATGATTTATTCTTAGAGTTTCTTGTGGATGTTAGAGTTTCAGAAGACATTAAAACACTTACAGTATTGATTAATCAATACATATTAAGCACTATTAGACTACTGTTTTAGATTTTTGCTCTTTTTCCAATGGTTCTAATCGTTCAGCTATTACTAAATCATATAACCTTACTACTTATGCAAGACTTGAGATATTGGTGGAGAAACACTCAATGTAGAAACGAAAATACGCAAATAACTACGAATGTTATTGGCCGATACTACGATTACTACTTGCAACATTATCCTCGGGCGGATAGTTACTTTTAGACTCCTACCCTTCCTTTGTTTCGCTTCGTGACAGTATTAATTAGTCGTTAAACGTTATTGGTCAGCTATTTAAAAATGTTTAATTACTATGCATGCAAATTTTTGCAAGGTGGGCTTCTGTCTACAGAGAACATTTTTACTGTGCCCAACTTTGAAATAATTGACCTAATGAATATGTAATGCGGTCAATTAGTTTCATGTGCATAATTTAAAACATTCGGTAATTTTTGGTAGGTACCTATACATACACAGATATAACGCATTTTTGGAAAACATAATACTATTGTAGAAAATTAGTAGACATCAAGAGATTGTACCACAAACTCAGCGAAAGTTCTTATGAAAAGGACACGATCATGCTCTGAGGTCACGTTACTGGATAAATCAGCCTTTGGCTCGTACTGATGAACGAGCCAAGATCCAATTTCCGCCACTAAAGGAAAATTCGGATTTCGAAAATTTTCGATAGACACTATTCTTGGATATCCAACCGTTCGCAAAATTTCGCACAAATCTAAACCAAAATATCACATCGTAAGCACGAGTTTAAAATTACAAATGCATAATTTAGAATATTTGATTTGAAAAGAGAATAGTGTGAAAACTTACTGCGTAAATCTCGATATGACATGGTAAACAGATGCCGTGTTCAACGAATCGACTATGGACTACGGACTGTATAAAATAGATATAAAATTTTTGTTAAACTCAAAACAATGCAGCTATCTCGGAAAAAACAATTTCGGAAATTTTTGTTAAACTGAATAGAAGAAATACTAAAAGGGTCTTGATTTTTCACCCAACTAGGTTGAGTTTAGAAAGTATCAATTTGCATTTTGTTTATTTAAATCGCCTATAAAGTATAAGAGAACTTCACACTCCCAACAGAATGACGATCGATTGGATTTATTCAAAATTTTTATCTAGTTTGTTGTTTGTTTGCTTGAGACGTGTCTTATTTGTTGTCTTTAGAACTGTAATCTCAGAAATGTTGCTAATTAGGGATAAGTTCTTTAATAGTTTTTCTACTGACGTATTTATAGTTAATAGTGACCAGAGGAATATTAGGCATGTGTATGTAATAGGCTAGTCTTTAGACGAATTAGTGTAAGAAAGGTAGAAAGAGCTCTAAGTATATCTGTGACTAATATAGTTGGATATACAAAGGTCACCTATACACCTTTCTTCGATGTCCGTCGATTTATTTGCTTCTGGTGCTAGTTCTTAGGTATAAAAAATATTTTCACTCTGTACAGACGGTTTTTCCTGTGGTCTCTGTCTGTGTGGCTCTTATTTCTTTTCACAATTCAGCAGCAAAGCTTTCTGCTCGCAATTTGCCATCGCCTTTGCTGTGTACATTAATTCTCCAGTATGTACATACATACGTTGGTGTTCACGAATCCCAACTGTGACGTGTTTTGTTGTTCGTTTTCAATGTCGTAGTTATAGTTACTTTTCCCCTGCTCCACTTGAACCATTTCAGACTTGTAAGAGTTAAGGGTACAGTCTTTCAGATCTTTTGGCAAAATGCGACACAAAGTTTAACTTCGAAATAGGTTGTAAATGGAGGCTGAAACCCCGAAGTAGGGTAACCGCAATGTGCATAACACTT
>JABASI010004409.1:0-14134 GCA_019776505.1 Tomocerus nigrus | reverse complement strand
TAGTAGAATATAAGAGTCTAGACAATATTATGTAGAGCTAGGAATAAGGAAAAAGTATCTAAACAACAAAGTACGACGACTACTATATCAAAATCTCATAAAACAGTAAACTATCACACGTACTAATAAAGAAGGCGAGGAATGGCTATAGTTCAAATAACTATACATAAGGTCGAAATAAATATAAAAAGTCTAAACAACTACATAAGTACCTATACTAGGATTGTTATTTGACCTCGCCCAACCAACGAAACTACAAACCATACATTAATACGTGGAGAATGTACGCAAACAGAATATATTAATACGATATAATAGTAATATTTCCTAGCTAATAATATACTTTCGTCACACAAATCCAGATGTTGTCATCTGAGCATATTACATTTACATAAAGACTTCATAATGGCCAACTGTACATCAAACTAGGAGTTTTCACAACGGTTTGTGGTTCATATTTCTCTTTATTACATCCTCTGTACGTGTCCACTATCCACTCTCTCAGAATGCATAAAAACTAACAATCAGTTAATAGAACAGTAAAATCCGAGTGGTTCACTACAAAAATTTCACATAATAACACACACACACAAGATTCATGGCGAAAAAGAAAATCAATATGAACCCTAATATAATAGTACTCAAGAGGTATGTATGATACTCTGAATGCACATATGTGTAGTTTACGTAAAAAGAGATTGATTTCCCCTACTACACAGGGGTAACTAAAAGGCATTCCCCCTTCTTAATCCACAGAGGCCTCCAGTCGAAACGCAAATGAAATTCAATTCAGACTTAAAAAGCAAACCCTGGTATTCTTTTAACCCTTTTGCTCCTTTCTGAATGCATCCACGTTTATTTACTAAACATTCCCATAAATCCCAATGTAAAAATACAGTTTTTTTCTTTGACAATTTTTTACTTTGCACAAAGTCTGACAGAGAGTCGGGAGAAAGAAAGTAATATAATATGCCACTTATGTAATGAAACCATCTCCTTTCTATTAAAGTACTTTTCCAACCGTAAAAAAATACTAATACATATGACGTATTATCTCATTCTCCTTCAAACACTAACACAACTCTGCTCCCCTAAAAATTCTCGATAAAACAAATGCTCCGAGCAACCGAGAGCTAGAAAAAGAGAGAGAGACGTGCAAAGAAACAGAGTATCTTTTAGATAACACCATTCTTCTATATAATACTAACTCTAAGAACATAAATATATAAAGTAGCTACTATATATGTATGTTCTCACAATCCTATTCTTATATTATATTATCATGTCGCTCTACTACTAAGAACTAGTCAGTAGTCAATGGTACTATCTGAACAAATGGAATGAATTTCCCTGTCATAAAAGACAGTGGATGAGAAGAAGCGGTTAACCCCAAAGTGGAAACATTTGTGAGCTTTAGGATGGTAAGAGTTAGTTGGACTTGGGATGAGAAAGCCACAAAAATAGGTAGGACAAATCCAGGGAAAATTAGGAAGAATAAAATATTTCATCATCATCAAAGAAGTTTCTATCAGAAAATCCACGCGTCCTATTATGGCTTTGGAATTTGTACAACTGCCAAGTGGATGAAGAGAGAGTTTAGTTCAAAACTCAGTCTATTTGTAGTAAGTGGATGTAGTAGGTAGGTATTACTACATACCTAGTAGCTATAAGTTCTCTACACATCTAACTAAGACTTCCTTTTTACCATCTCCTTCATTTAACTAGATATTTGTGGACGTCTATAGACAGGATATCAAAAATCCAATACTATACACTTACCTTCCTACGTATACCTAATATATATCTAAGTACTAAGTACTATACTAGTATCTACAATATTATAAGTTATATATGTATATACAGGAATAGGTAAAGATAAGTGAGATTGCTAACCTTGTGAGAAGAAATGACAAGTAAAGGAAAAAGGAGAGTGTGAAATAGAAGTGTTTCATCGTCACCATCCGAAATAGGTAGCTACTAAATATCCATCTGTAGATGTGTGTGTGTGTGTGTGGATTGGTAGGTGAGAGTGCACGTAGGTAGTTGACATAATGTAGAGGGATAGGAGGACACGGACAGGATGAGTAGACAGGGAGAGAGAGAGAGAGGCAGCAGAGGCAATAAGTGAGGGGAAGGGAAGAAATTGACATGAAGTGAGAGAAGAGGAAAGAAGACAGTGGCAGTCAGCAATGTGAGTGCAGAATTGCAGAAAGACATCATAAAAGTAATGGGATAGCAGGTAGGACGTAAAAGCGAGCGACAAGCGTGACAGAGCTCAAGTCACCCAAAGTCAAAAGTGGGTAACTGAAGAAGTTCACAGAGTTAAACCTGAAACTTAAGCAGGAGGGTTCAAGACGGAAAAGCTGTCAGCTTAGCATGAACTAAGAAGATATTACGTGGATTTCACAAGACTTAGCCCCTCGCCTACTTCTCAACTTCTTCAGTTCTCCCTACACACACTCCACACATACACACAGACAGACACTCACAGTTATGCATTCTATAGTGCACAATATCCGAATGGCCGTCTCACCATCACTCTCCTGCCCTTGTCTAACATCCACTACTCACATCACTTCTTCTCTCTCACTACTATCCTTCCTCATCTTCACGGCCGACCCACTTCAATGTACACAGACCACATGCACACATGTATCTACACTCGCTCTATCTCTAAGATATGTAAATACTATTTCTACCAAGCATCTCACTTCACTTCATCTACTTTTATTCCACGATTTCCATTTCATTTTACACACAGAGTCAAACCAACTTTAGTTTCATTCTATACATTTGTAGTATCCAAGGCTTGTGGACTATTGTTACCATGAACAAGTGAGAGAAGGTAAGTCCGTCAGAGGGTTTGGAAAATTAAAATTTCACTTTCTCCCTACTGGCGACAAAATGTCTAACGGTGTAGTTTGAGACTGGCGACAAAATCGTCAATTCTGTCGCTAGTGGAAAAAAAGTATTAATTTCCCAATCCCGGGAAAGGTTTACCTCATCCCATTTCTCCAAGAGTAACAAGAGCCCACGAGCCTTGACTTGTATCTATCTCACAAATATCTGAACAACTTCAAAATGTGTGATCCATGTAACTAGCTCACAAACATCTCCCTCTTGTACAATATATAACTAACTTCACCATGCATGGACAGCAAAAGAGCGAAAACTGAATCCAACCTAAACTTGTGCCTTATTATTACCAATATACACAGTTAGATATAAGTTGGAGTTATAGAAGCACTATAGAATCCCTTTTAGATACAACTTAATACATAAATACCTTCCGTATGTCTTCATGTAATTTTAACTTATTAACTTGAAGCCAACATAAAGAGAATAGGGCCAGTGAAACAAAACAAAAGCATAAACTGATGGTCAGACTATAAGAATACATAATATTTACATTCTATTCTACCTATAGATAACTGTGCAGTGCAATATCTACACTATACACTTTCACCCAACGACATTGCTATAAACAAACAAATGTTCATCCATGTTGTGCTTTAAGTATGCAAATGCAATACCAAATGCTTCCGACTAGTTACACAACAACGCACACTAAATTTTCATGCATTCAACTACGACTTAGAGCTGGAGCGTGTCATGGATTTTATATTATATAACCCGTACTTCCCATAACCGACTACTATATCTATAGACTATAGACACACCATAATTTCCTCCACGTAAATATTTACAATGACACACGCAGTCCTTTACGCAAAAGCTGTCTCACATTGAACCTACCAAATAAATAATAATGTAATTTTTCAGCGAGGGTATTATCCCAACAGGTTCCTTTCTCTACCATGACATATTTACTAACAACGTATGTCCATACAATCAAGTAGGTAACATGTGAATGTAGCAAATTTTAAAAATCATCATTGAACATTTCCCACATTTGCTATAAAAACGACAAATCCTAGGTTCAGCAGTTATTACCTAAATTAGATGTACTGGAATCATTAAAATAAAATCATTCTCTATCTCTAGCAACTTTTATGCAAAGCAGAAAAATTCCAGCATAATAATATTGGAAGGTCATTTAATTCTTATTTTGGTTGTAACGTCCAAACACGTTCAATATCAAAATGTCAGGAAGACCTTAAGGGGAGGCTGAAACTTTTCTAATGAAGAAGAATTGATATTTGCTATGGACCGTCGTTGTATTCACTGGTTTTGATTGCTGAATTTTATTGTCTGCGTGCGCTGTTGATGAATTTGCATTTCCGCTTCCCACAAAAGTTAAAAGGCCAATCATCGCAAATTTATTTCCCATGTAAATCGCAAAATCCTGATTCCGATAGTTTGAAGTAACGTACGGAGTTGAAAAAATACCAAAAAAGGTTGAGGTTCATGCTCTCTCTAGCGATCACGAATCTGCATTTTTGGGTTTCTGTATTTTAAACTTTAAACATTCATAATCGCTAGAGAAATAGGGGTAGATTCTGTTTCGACAACCTCGTGACTACTAAATGCCGTTCGGCTGGAATCAGGAATTTCCCAAGTGGCAGTCCCCCTTAATGAATGTTTTATTATGCTACAGATTATGAGAAAAGATACTAAAGTTTAGACAAAATAATTTCCCGTTATAGGAAAGACGACATAAACGTTGTATTTTGCTACTGCAACGGGTCAGTTACCATTCCAAGTCTTCTAATCGAATAGATAGATATAGGTATATCAACACGTTGTGTATATAGTAGCCCCGGTATAAAAGCCCTAAATACAATGACAATAAGAATTGCAATGGTAGAAAGAAGAAAGTATGTGACATCGATTTTTTATTATTGTTATCATTAAAGAGCAAACAGAAGAGAGAAAGAATCTGTAGGAAATGAAGGTATTTCTGGATTGATTGCATGCAATGCATTCTTCGGATGCCATGCGATGCGAGTGAAAGAGCCGGCTGTCTCGTGTCTAAGGTTAGATTTGATTGCGTGCCTTTACTAGCTTTATATTGGATGAGAAAAGGATTCTAGAATATAATGTGCACTAGTCTAGCTTTAGTTATAAGTATTGTGCACGTGTATTTATGGCTGATTAAACTGGAGCAAGTCCAGAGAGCAGACAACAAGCCTTTGGTCAACCAGAATAAAGGTAAAGGAAAAAGATGACGAAGGAGAAGAAAGGCGTTTCTTCCTTTGGCAAACTCGGCACACCACAGCACAATATTGGCCAAACAACACATAATTAAAGGAATGAAGCCGAAAGAGGGAATCTGACATTATAGATATCGAAATGCAGTGCAATAACTGACTTACTTTTTCTCTGCTCAATATGACACTTGAAGTGAGGCTAAGTAAGTAAATAAGTGTAGCTAAAACGGGAGCAACCTACGCATATAGGGCTAAAATATCAAGGTATCAATATAATATATGTATGTACATACATACTATAGTTATTTTCTATCTTTTATTAAGTGAAATTGGTCAGAAAGAATCAAGATGTCTGATATAGATGAAAGATAGGTGTGACATTTCCTTTATAAGCATAATATATATTTAATAGAGCCTAAGGGAAGTGAGAGCCTATAAATAAATACTAGTATTTATGTATAAATAATCAATGTAATCAATCTTAAGTATAAGCCCAACTGTTCATACTATTTTAGTATGTATGTATGTCTAAACACTAAATATTTCACAGTAGTATAGGTACACAAAGTATAGAGGCACTAAGAAAGAATACGAACCGCCTTTTCGTATTCTTCTCGCTAATCTTATTTCACTCACGCAGTTCTCCCTCCATTCCCCTTCATCGTTCACACCACAATCATAGCATATGACATGCAATTCAATTCAATCCAGTCAGCCAATATCATGCTTTCACTTCAATTCTACATCAACTCAGTGTAATCCAATATTTTAAACAATGGCTTTTCTCCTAATGCTTAAAAGCTACGAATAGAGTAGTTCCACCTTATAAATTCCGCTCAACTTTAATTCTCTCAATAATACACATTTCCTAACTCAGTTGTAGGCATGTAACTTGATAAATGCTTTAAACTCATTCTCATCAATCTTTCACGACCTTAATGTGAAGAAAATTCATACGGCTCAACATACAATGAGACAAGTCGGCAGGGCTGACTCAATTTTTTTTTAAATGATGGATATTATAGTTATATAGTAGAGTATTAGAATATATAAACACATACTGCTGAAGGAGTAAACATGAATTGAACCATTACGTAAATTATTCACCATAATAAGCTTAAAGCAACTCTATTAAATATTCATCTAGGGGAGCATTTATCGCTTTGCAAAATATATCACTATTACACAAATATGTTTGGCAAGAAATAAGTAGGCTAAGCAGTCGCTATTATGATATTATGTTTAATGCTTGAGCCTTTTTTAGCAAATTGGTTAACAAAATGTAGTGACACGCTAAAATTTGAATTATGCATCCTTTTGCTTCAAGTGAATTGTCAGAAATTCAAGGAGTTTATGGAACAATGCCATTTTAACAAGGGAGCTAAAATCGGCTAAAGAAAAGGTAACTTCTTTTACATAAAGTACAAACTATAACAAGAATAAACGTGAAAAGCCCAGCTATTGAAAAGGCATTGATCGTTTAGTTATAATAATATACTTAATGTGTATTGTATATAAAGTCGTATATTTAAAGTACATATGGAGTATACTGTAGATGTACCTAATGCTCTCTAAGTTAGTGGAGACAGAACAAGAGAAACTTTTCATTGACTAAGATTTGTCTAGGTGTAACCAATGGGTTTGAGTCTATAAGTCTGTCAAGTCGTAAAGAGAAAAGTACAGGATTTTTGTAGGAACATATGGTAAAAAAAAGTTGGTGTATCTTATTCGAGTTACACATAGTACGTAGGGTGCTCACTTCGTATCGGCTGTCCTCTAACTTTGTCAGAGAGTGGAGAAAGCAGGATTCGCTCATCTGTACCAAGTTATTGTAACAGTTTCAGAGAACGTTTCAAATCACATCATCAGGCACGAGGAATCGCATAGGAATTAATACTGTCTACTCCTGCTATGTATTTACATGCGTATATGCGTTAATAATATAGTCTTGTGTCTGTGAGAGAAAGTATAAAGACTAGAGAGAGAGAGTATAAATATAAGGAGGGAAAGTACTAATGTATAATATGAGATGGGGATAAGTAGAGTGAATGTATGTAGAGAGGGAAGAATTTGGCAGAAGGTATTCCAACTAGATATTTCCAAGTTGCTCAAAAGAGAAGTCGAGTGAACTTGCCAAGAGTTTCGCTAATGCCACTAAAAAAGCATCCTTCTGGTTTCAGATTACTTCCATTTGCCTACCTAGCTCTGTGCATTATTTTATCTAAATTAGCCTCTCTCCTTCCATTTCCTCTTCTATCACAAATCTTCTGTCTTTCATCTTGTGTACATCTCTTTCCTCTCCACTCACACTTTTCACATTCAAACTTAATATTCGGAGGAGTCGCTACTCTCTCGCCCGCCACTACTGGCTTCAGTGTCTGCACTTAACGGAACACGTTTAAATTCACATATTCCAGCAAACAATTCAGTTGATTGGTATTTAGTTCCTTATACGGATCCTTATCCTTATACGGATTTCACCTCTCCCCAAATAGGAATTAGCAATAGCTAGTCAACTCAAGTCAAATCAGTAAAGTTTAACCAGTTTTTCTCTCTCTCTCCTTCTTTCTACTATATACTATAAATACTAGTTACTTACTAGTACAGGAGAGTCTAGATTCAGTATTTCCATTTCAAAATCCAAATTGAAGTGCTTGCCGTGTCTGCTTGTAAAATGTCATGTCGCCCTCCGCTCACAGACGCGCGCGAGAGAATCTGAGAAAATTCTTCAAATTACATTTATAATGGTGACTTGACTTGTCTAACACGAGCTTACTGTTCCAGTTCTAAGTAGATCGACTTTTTTCCTTACTTTTCCCTCAACTCACAGCTTTCGATGTTCACATTGCCAACCTTGCCTTTCTTATTTAATCTTAATCTACGCCTACTATCTAGGAACTCGTCTAACTTACTTAGGTACATTAGTGCATGAGTCAATGTGTGAAGAAAAGCAAGACGGAAAGTTAGATTTAGAAAATTGCATACCACCAACAGCTAGAAATAAACCTTTCCCTTCCAACAGTTTCATGTTTTATATTCATTCCTTTTTTCCACTGCCTTTCAATTTTCTCTGCTAATATAGATTTATGCTCCTGTTTCGTGATTTACTTATGTGATTAGCTCCGGCTTAGAATTTTTCTTGTCAGTCTTCCTACACAGCTCTGGCATTTTCTAATAGTCTTCCGCTCCTTTCTCTACCTATCCTGTATGTGATACATAAACTCTACTATATTTTAAACTAAATCAACGAAAACTCCTTCATTTCTCTGAATTTTATTCGAGCCTGCCCTACGGAGCCCTAACTCTTAATCTTCTAGCAACTACAATAAATCCGTGAGAAGGCATTCATTACCCAAATATATAATAAATATGAAAAACTCAAGGAAAAATTTGGATTTTTGTCACGAAAACACAAACCAATTCCGCCTGTTTTCCATCTGCCAAACAAATTTTACTTATCTACACGAGCTACATAATTTTTTCCACTAAAGGAAATTGGTACTAAATCAATGTGTACCTCTATGTACACAATTGAACCAATTTATATCTGCATAAATATAACATGAGACAAAAATACCTGTGTCAAATGCCAAATGCACAAATATACAGATAAAATATCTATAGTAGGTACACTATAATTAAAAAAGTCTACTCCTATTATTGGCAACCACTATGTATTGACCAGAAACCAAGAACATCGTCATCGAATTCCTATGTGTAAGACTGTACCCTGTACCATTATAAATAATTAAAACACTAACTGCGTTTCTATAAACTACGTATTAGAACAGGTTACCTTATTCTCAATTTCCTAGTTTTTATTTGATCCCTATAAAAAATTCATCGTATAATGGCACTATGAATGAATACATGTGCTTGAACAAAAATCACAGTGTGATGTAATTTTCTTTTGAGTGGTTAGTTGAGACTAAAAAAGCTCTTCAGTCAAAAGTTAAAGAATCATCAAGTACCTGGAGGAAAGTTTAAGTAACGTCGTCTCGTCTACTCCTAATTGAGAAAAAATAGAAAAACACACTAAAGAAATGGAATAAAGGGAAAAAATTGATGAATATTTAATGATAGCCACTAGTATGTGCTGCTGACTTGGTTTTCCCTCCTACTTCTATCACTTTTTGTCGTCACGTCATGTCAGGTCCGCTAAAAAGCATTAGGAAAGGAACAACACTTGACTTGATGAGTGTGACAATGGGTGAGTTGAGCCGAAAATGTGGCAGTTCCATTCTGATCGTCAGTCAACTAGAGTCAAGTGAAGAAGGAGACTATAAGATAGTGGTGGCATGACGTTCCATGGCTCAAGCCTACTGACTGCTAACGAAACATTTTCTATGAGAATATAGTAGAGGATCTGGTAGTAAATATGTAGATGGTGGAGGTCCATAGCCTATGGTTGGTTTTGTCGGAAGTCAACCTGCATTCCTTCACAGTTCCGTAGGTACTGTGACGGTGGCAATGACGGCGCAAACAAACTGCCCACTTAGTCTCACTTATTATTACCCGCTAGAATTCACATTTCATAGCTACCAATCTACTATGCCCATCGGATTAGATTAGATTACAAAACAAGTAGCAAAAGGTTATTGGCAAGCTGAATTAAACATTCGAGTGAAAACTCGTTCATGAATGAGTGATGGGACGGTGGTGATGGGGATGGCTCAGTGCTCATGGATGTTGTTCTGCTCAGTTAGCGATTGCATTGGATTTCCCACACGGCCCATAACCGCAGACAATTTATCAACAAGGACGCTCTCTCGTTCTCCGCTCCAAGCCATTTTCAGACGCCATGTACATATTGCATTTCACCGTAGTCATTCAAACTAGGTTATGATCTTAATTAGCATACTTAGCAACTATTACACTCTCAATGTTGCGTAAATTCTCAATTATTCCCAATATTTACATATTTTATTAGCTATACTTACCAAGATAACTGCTAGAGCACCTCTAGTAGGACGACGACGGCACAGCCTTTGGCAGCTTGACAAACTCAATTAAGTACACAGACGACAAATTCTACTGACAACTCTTGTCTTGGCTCGTGCTATTACTACAATCTCTGTATTATTAGGTCCGAAGTGACGATATCCTTCTTTACTACTTAACTACTAGAGAATAGCACAAACTTTGGTTAATAAAGCTTCATATATATTCTAAGGACACATTGTTCCAGACAGACAGATTGTATTCCTCCATCAATATACTAATAAAACTAACATTGACTATATTCAAGTTTGAACTTACAATTAGTTTTCTCATTCCCCTTTCACCAGAATTAGCGCCTTATTATACTTCTCCATTGTTTCTACTATTGTAACAGAGCGTGGAATATAGAAATGAAAGATAGAAAGCCAACCTCATTAGTGTTCCAACGATGTCTCTGGCTCGGAAAATGATCTGCACGGATTAATCCTTCTAAATTCTCGGGTAATTTTATTATCGGGGTCGACACTGCATTCTCACCTAAAACAGAACAAACATAATATTTTGATTATCTTACAGTCTTAATTCTACAAATAATAGTTATCATTATGTGACTAGTCAAGACGTAATATCGCAGTGAAAGCAAATTATTTTCGTCCAGGCACCTAATATGCTTAAATTAATCTATTTTGTCATTTCTAAAATTCTGTTCAAATGGCATTGATTGAATTTAATCAGATTATAAAATTTTGAACGTCTCAGAATTGACAAAGCAAAAATACAGATATAGCCGTGACGCTTATGTTGTACTATGAAGTAAAAGTGTGAAAGAAAGTACACAGTTTAGTTGACAAAGGATGTTTCTACACAATTAGGGAAATTAATAATTCAGTATAGTTTAGTGTTGCATTATATGATAGATAAGGTACATGACATGAAGATGTGTTCCATGCTAAGATCAAAGGTTCACCTCACCACTTTATTGTCTACAGTAAATAGTGTTAGATATATTTCATTTGAGGAAGTCCAGTACATTGAGTAGATATAATGCATGTTATTTGATTAAGCAGAGTAGAGTTAAGGACAAGGAAATAAGTGAAGGGATAAATTATGCATTAAAATACCTGCAGTTGCTAGTTGAATGCATAGCAGAAGGAGAAAGAGAGATTAGATAGTGACGCAAGTAAATGGACATGTATAATAATTAATAATTACAATGTAGGCATGCACTGATGCAGAATGTAAATAAAGAGCTCTAATAAACATAATACCACATGTAACATACCTAAGTACACACATCCACTACTATTTTATGTAACCAAAGGATTATGTTATCATTAAATGTAGAACGGAGCGATGTATTATGGCAGAGCCACTAAGCTACTAACTAACGATAAGTTGGTTTTACTAGGCTATAGTAGTGTAGTCGCCATTTCTAATTTGAACAGTGAGTCTATGTAGTAATATCTGGTGAAAACAATATATTTGGCTAGACAAAACATTCTGTTGTGTGTTGCACCTAGATATCCGATCTGAGGATCTATGTATCCATTATCCACATTTATAACAAAAGAGATAGAAAGAGGGGGAAAGTAACTGGGCACACATTTATGGAGGACGGCTAGAACGAACAAATCAAGTATGTACAAGCACATAAATACACCCAGGCAGTCTATGTAGAGGATTTAAGCTGAAAAACAAACCAACCGGAGCTATTTCATACATTATTGTAGTTTAGAAAGAGTTGCTTTGTCTGTATGAATGAGGATAGAACAGATTTGGATTCTTCCAGCCACTCTCTCAGCCTATACGTAAAAAGAGTACAGTGTACCTAGTCTAGTCCTCCTAGCAAAGCAATGTACATAGTTTATGTGTGGGTCTCGAAAACTAGATTAATTTGAGTCCGAGCTTCAGTACCTCCTGTCTCAAGGGGCGGGTGCTCACCTAAATATAAAATAAAACCGAAAAGCAACCAGCTCAACTACAACATGCCTTAGCCACTGCTACTCCAACAACGACTTTCCCCAAAAACTCCATGAAACACACGAGGAAACTAAATAGGTAGTTTACTATAGAAATACTACTAGCTAACCTTTCTCCTGATTATCTAGCACCGACTTTCTCTCTCCACATTCAGATCATTTCTACTCCTCTCTCTCTCTCTCTCTCTCTCTACAAACTAAATCCAAGCCTCCTCCTCTTATCCTACCACTATCATACACAACATCATTCCTCCTCTCTATTTCACTACCTACTGCTGCTATACACAAGTCTACTACTCTCAGCTCCAGTCACTTCATATTAAATCTCTACCTTTGTGAACTTAATATTAGAGCTCGGTCCGAGTCTATCCATCATAATTTCTAACATCATACTCCCTAGCCTTCCTAATGCAACTGAATATTTACAGTTGCATTTTCCACCTCTTTATTTTTTGCTTATTCGTAAGTTTTATTAATACCGACCCCACATAAAGAGCTCCAATTTAAATTCGAATATATAAATATTATGAAATTTTTTGTATTTTCATCGTTTGGCGTTCCCAGCTCTAGCATTTGAATCCACACAATTGTAAGCTATTTTACACAGTCTCTGTCTATGCATCGTTAATGGGGTAACATGGAGTGTCCCATCTTGAACAAGAGGAAATTTTAAGCAACTGTGCTCACGTGGATAGCGCTATACACAGTAAATTAGTACTAGTATAGAGAGAGATGACGTTTCCCTTTCCTTATAAGACTGACTGCTAATGGTAAATATTATAGTGGAATTTCACTTACTATGGAGGGTACAGTCTACTAGGGAAGAAATACATTCTATGAGTTTTGGAGATAAGATATAAGAGTAGTTTAGTTAGTCATCTGTATAGAAAGGACTTATTTGTTTCCAGCTCTGGCTGATGACTCGTTTGAATGGGCTGCATGGATGGGGCTGATGTGATGAAGCTTAGGATCCCTTGTTTAATTAGCACCGAAGGTAGACACCAAGCTCAATAAATTGTGTTTAAAAGACACATCAAACAATCGAGAAGCCTCCAGACCTAAACTCAGTGAAGCGAGCCAAATTCATGATCTAATTTATATTCCAGCTTAACTGACATTGTATTAATTCTTACCTACACAAAGCGTTGCAAAATTAATAAGAAAAAGTGTCTTCTGAAGTTAATTCACTGGATCCTTGGCCCGAACTTTACAACAACGCAGCATAATTTCACAATACACACAACGACTAACAGCCTCCTCTCTCCGCTTGAATTTTTTATCCTCCTCCAGTAAAACTTTCAAAAGATTGTAGTTATGTTGCGTTATATTGCCTTGTCAGGCTTGAATCGTTCCGCCTTTTATAATGGAGCGAAATAGGCTTTGCACTTACATCCTTCTTCCTTACTCTCTGGCAAAGGTTACTAATATTATAGAAAGAGTTTAACTTTAGGTCAAGTTCCTATACACTTTAACTTTCCTTTCTCTCTCTCTCTCCCCAAATATCATCATCGTGATTACTTCTTAAAACAAAAGTGAAAAACTTTCCCTGATACTTAAGTAGGAGAAAGGAAGACACACGCTACAAATTACTCGGAGGGTTATCTCTGCCTAAGCTCTATCTACACAAACTTTCACTGGATACATAAGCAACCAAAGAAACTTTTCCTCATTGAAAAGTGAAAAGAGGGGTAGCTTTATTAGCAGCTAATCCAACAAAGTCACCTATCCATCTGTGAACATTGACTCAAATGCTAAATGGAACAATAAGGTCGAAAAATAATCCACGCTGTTACTTTATAATAATTAGGAACATACTTAGCACTTTTTACTGTATCTTAACTTACTGTATCAACAATGGACATTAGTAGGAAGAATATTATTGTTTTAGTCATTCACGGACGGCAGTATTTTTTAAGTCAAGTCAGTCAAACGCAGAGGATACTTAATTCATGTTTCAATTTATATTCATATTATTATTAGTATTATTATTATAATAGTATGTACATCAGTAGGTAGTTTTATCTGAACATTTCTTGTAACTACCATCACAATGCGATTGTCACTCGGAATTCCTCATCATAACATTAGCATAATGCATAAAAT
>JABASI010004408.1:0-14135 GCA_019776505.1 Tomocerus nigrus | reverse complement strand
GAATTTGAGTGGGAGAGTGAAGAAAAAGTCCTGTCGTAAACCAAAAATGGAATGGAACTAGAATTAGAGAGAAAGATGATATATTCTCGACTCATAAAATATTAAAATTATACTTCACTGTGTTGACACTCTTTACTCTAGTTTTGAGTCCCCATCAATCTACACTCTCGTCCATCATCATCTACGATGGCTAAGAGTCGGACTAATAATATTATACATACTGTTGTGAATTACTGATAGTTTTTCCGTATATTGCTCTTGTACTTGAAGGTTTTTTAGCGTTATACATTTTATTTCCCTTAGAAAGGCAGCGGACGGCCGTAATTGCGTTTAAGATAAAGTAGTTCCGTTATTAGCCATGAAGTGTTTAAAAGTGAAGGACTATCCTTTTCTAATCTTTATATGTACTAATATTTTTAGCAACTCACTAATATATTAACATTATGTCCACATTTTAAACATCTTCAACAACATGGTCGCTTTAACTTGAATTGAATTGACCCAAGGTTGCTGGATGAAAATTCTTTTACATCTTTTCCCAGATAATATTTCACTTTGTAAACAATTTGCTCAAAATATACGGTATACATAGCAGTAGACATTTTATCCCATAATTGGTGTTGCAAATCTTGGCATGATAATAATATTATATAGTGTAGTATATAAGTATAGAGAGAGAGGCCGTGAAAGAATGTGTGTATAGGTGTAATGGTCGTTGGTATTATAGCTGGATGAATAAAAGGAAGGAAGAAGCCATTGAAATGAATGTAGAAGGTATCACACTACGTTCGATAAATTATAGGGATCAACGTGTTACATGACTTGTAGGGCCTTATCATCTAATGGAATCTGAACTTTCGTTATAATGTCTGTTCAGTCGCTCAGCAGCTGAGTTTATATAGTGGAAAGAATATTATAGGGAATTGTAATCTGTCTGCATAGGTCATCCACCTTGAAGCAGCTCAGATTAATGGACAGCAGAGAACAGGTAGATAAGATTCATGAGAGAAGTAGAGCTTTCTCTCTGCCACCCATTCGTGAAAAATTGAGTGAGTTAAGAAGACAAGCACTTTGCTTTTTCAGATCATTAATAATTTAAAAGGCCACAAGAAGAAGGGATGAAGAAACCTATAAGCGTCAGTATTGGAAATAAAAGTAAGGTAGAAGAAATGCAGTAGGTCTTGGTCAGCACCTGACGGAAGACGAAGATACTTTCTCCTACTTGATCGATATTTTTCAATGAGCTTGCTCTACTTACGTTCATCTTGTCTACAATAATATTGTGCAACTTTTTGTTCCGTTCTCACATGAATGCAATACTTGTAGTCTTTGTATAGAATAAATAAAGCATTGTCAGTAGAGAGGATATCTTTCAAAGGTGTAACAATGTCAGAGAGAAGCTACTCAGAATCAGAATATTCTAGAAAACGACAGTCACGCATATACATATTATTATTATAGTATTGCTAGATACTTTCTATACTACAGATACTTATAATATTATTATAGTCGTACCTGTGCATTCCTAGAACGTACCATTAGTTTAGGTACGAGCTACAGCGTTTTATATTTAAAAATTTATGTTGTCTAAGATAAAGCATGCAACAGAGACAGATATAGGAAGAAGAGAAGAATTGACGGAAAAAAGTTTTCACTCACCAGAAAACTTGTTTTCTTGAGGGACTACCTATACCGATTGCAATTACCATTGCAAATAGATCGAAGATGAAAAATTAAGTTAGGAAAATATTGGAGAGTGAAAGAGAAAATCATTAAAATTGCAGGCGCTCTCATGCTAAACAGGTTCACACATTGCACACACTCCTTAGACTAGATCTACTGTCAGAGGTACGTGTCTGGAATTGATTTCTAATGTATTTTAAAGCAAACTAGTATATACTTAGTGTGAAAGGACTAACTCTATATTATTGGCTTTTACATTAGCTATATATACTGAATTATTGAGTCTCAAAGGTAGTTGTGAGAGGCATGTGGAAAAACGTGAAATGTAACACGGTTAAACTGAGAATTTAAAGCTGCCCGTCACACGGCTTTGCAAAAGCAATTGAATATTGGCTTGGCATTTATTTGCATTTACCGTACTTTTCCTTAAACAGCAAAGACGTTTAAGGATCATTTGAAAACTAGACACGGATCTCTGACGTGGTTTTTTTCACTAAGAGACACCCAAAATGTATGTACTTGACTCACTGTTCTTCTTATACAGTAGAATCTCAAATTGATCCTGATAATGATTTTCAAGGATTTCGTCAATGCGTGCGATTGTTTCTTTATCCGTCAGTTCACCAAACATGAAGGCACACCGGCATGATTTCTGCATTACCTGAAAGTAAGTCAACCAAACACTTAAATCACATACTTACCTATGCTATAGCTTTATAAATAGTGCATTCCAATTTCCACTCTCGCTAATGCTACACCATTCTACACGAATGCACACCTGGGATATACATACACAAACAAACACTACCGAAAACAAACTACACTGAAGACTTGCTATATAGTTATATTATAAAAATGTTAAACCTATAGTTACCCGGCTAAGCTCTAATATTGTGACCAAAAAGTAAAGTAAGCCAAAGCCAAGTTGTTAGTGTGTCAGTTCCACTTCCAGTTGCAGAGTTGACTTAACTCCCAACCAGTTCCTGGCTGCCTCACATTAAATTCCCATCAATCAAACCAAAATGAAGCGAAACGGAGCCGAGGCAAGTCAAGCCACCTTCGCACTTCATTTCGTATTAATACACACTACAGCAGTGCAATACTTAAACGAATTCTACTGCTTTTTTACTTCTAGATGTACGAGCTCCAGAATATTTCCCTTACATGTACCTATGACTGTACCTATTCCGTGTAGACGACTCTCTCATTCTTATTCATTGTTTTCGTGCAATGTTTTTCTACTGCCATAACGCAGCGGCCTAAAAACTTCCTCACTGTCGACAAAGCTTATAGCTTACCTTACAGCTCTATAATATTATTATAGGCTTCTTGTATAAGAAGGCTCATCGGTTGCGTGAGAAAAGTGTTTTGTTACCTCCGTTCCGTTCTACAACCATTTTCCAGGGCAATGTCAATGTTTATTTTAATAATAGCTATTGTGCTATAACTAGAGAGTATAGAGCTACCACCCTATTACACATAGAGCACGATCCTCTTCACTACTATATTTCGCTACATTAACATTAGACATAAACTATAGAAAAGTGGAGAAATTCAATCGAAAACTTACTTCAGCCCTGGTGTATCCTGATATTTTACAAAACGATTCATTGCAATACACTATAGGGTAGTCCACTATTTGAGCATTGGCCAGAAGGAAACTGCTATCCGCTGAAATATAAAATAATAAAATACATTAGCCAATCATCCCATTTTTTCTATTATGAAAACCACAATACTTACGTAAACATTGATTGCATTTTAGTGACTCGTATTTATTTACCTACCGTTCACTGCATTCACTTACAATTACAATTTCACGTTCAATATACATAACATAGATAGTTCATAAACCACGAAGTCCGTAGTCTCTATTTTGGCAACCACGGTATACAACGATTGAGTTCACTCGGAGAGCTATACTACTAAGTTTCGTGTGATTTTTGACGAGAATAATTTCCAATACTTCCCACATGGGGAATCTACTTCAGAAGTTGTTTTCCTTCTTTCGTAAATTACCTGAATTACCATTTTTAATTCGGTATAGTTTAGAAGGCATAATTTCTTTCGATTTTCGATTTAGATCCCCGTGGGGGGAACTAATATTTCGGAAGTGGGGAACTAAATCGGGGGATACGGTAAGCTGGTTTCGTTTACTGAGCATTCTGTATGGTATTAACATATAGAATAAACTGGTCTGGTGGATTTAGCTTTAGGAATAAAAACCTTTGCCGCAAAGCAACATAGCATTAGTTTGTCGTCCATCATCTACAGTCCATTAAATAATCCATTAACACAATAAAAGAGTGCAGTCTGAATGGAACGGAAGAAAGAGCGACATCATCTACGAGTATTTATCACGCTCTTGCCTGTCGTAGTCACGAGAAGATGATCAAATCTGATTCCAGAAGCTTTTAAGATGCAGAATAAAGTGATAATTTGTCAAAGACTGCCATGAGATTATTTCTTAAGATGCGATGTCAATCACTTTCGAATATTCCCAAGAAAGATATCAGTAGCTTGAGCTAAATGAAATTATCAGTGGATACTACGTACACGAAGGGAAAGTGGTAAAGCAAATAGTGAAAGCTCGATAAAAGGCAATCTAAATGACTTTTTGAATTTTAATGCTGGGATAGACATATTCATGCATAATCCGTTTCGTAGCTCCAAAACTTGCATAGTACAAACGCCTAATTTGCTCATGTGCTGAATTTTATTGGTTGGGCTGTAACAAAACAGATCATAGCTCCAGATAAAATCAGTCAACTCAGCCAGGTCGCTCGAAAAACAAATAGACAGGAGAACACAAAGGTATGCAAACAAAAGGGAATGAGTGACAAGACGACATTCTCTGATAAGGCTCAAGCCGACGGCAGTTTGATTGGANCGACGGCAGTTTGATTGGACAAAAATCAATGGAGTTCGAAATAATGCAGGTGTGCCAGAATATTACTGCTCTTTCATTCTCACTCCATAGCTCCTAATTTACCAATTACTACAAGAGCAGTTCATTGAATTGAAAACCCTTTACCAACATTATATTATTTACTTTACTTATATAGGCGTTGGCTTAAAGCAGCATACCGAATTTCTGATAGCTCAATACCAACCAAGTAAAGGAATGGCTATACCAGCTTGTGGATGAATTCGATTCCTATTAAAAATTTTGTTTACCGTATTCTCTAAATAAATAGACCACTGTCAGGTAAAATCGTTTACACCATTTTCTCATCGGACAGGATGCAATTATTGGCAAACCAATTTTTTTGGGAAATGTGTTCGTATTAATTCTTCCAATAAATTTTTCTCACATTAGAAGAGAAGAGATCAACGTTATCAGATTAACAGCATTATTTAAGCAAAAGTTGACTTGAAACTAACGATAATATTAAACCGTGAATTTTATTGCTGTTTGTGTTTTCTAAGCTGAAATGAACTTATAAATAAAAGGATACATTCGGACTCGGAAGGATCATATTTGAACATTTTTACGAACACTAACTAAACGATGAATAAAGTAATTTGGAGAAATTAGCATCCTGCATGAGCTTGTCTGCTAATTAGATACACACATAGAGGATACAGTTGTAAAGAATGGCATATTCTGCAGAATAGTACTGCAAAATCTGTTCGCTTATCTCCAGTGATAATTGCAAGATTAGTAAGACGACACCTTATACCTAAATAATCCGGTTTTCATTAGCCACAGTGATGCACATATGAATTTATACCAAATGTTACGTGGCGATCATGGTGAATCAGAGCAGTAATGTTAATCAATATTACAACAGTATTATTTGGAAGTGAGACGAAGTAGTAGACTGGAGGCAATCAGAATTACAGTTCAAAAACGATTGTGTTCACACTCTATTTACATCTTAAAAAAGAACAATCAATTCAGAATTCAACTTTTGACTAGGTTTTCTAGCTGCAGGCTTTACATGAGGTAATTGAGCTGCAGTCAAAAGTCGGCATAAATGAATGAGGACAAAAATAGACTTCACATGACATAAATTTATCTGGCAGTAAATGAAACGCAAATGAATGCAAAGGTAAATAAGTATTATTGCCTAACGGCAAATCAGTTGAATCGGGTCAAACAGGTCAAAATTGACCGTAGAATGGATTTTGGAGAGTGCAAATATTGGAAGATCAAAACAATCGCTTAGACAGAGCATAAAAAACACGATATCAAAAGGAACATATTATTTGCTTTAAGGATGTTACGTAACTGAGCACCAGACTATAGTTTTATTCTGTAAATATATGTGAATAAGTATATCTAATATCAGTGCGAAAATAAAGTGATATACAATATACCCTAATATATTGGAAGTTAAAAATAATTTTTCATGTTCTGGCATGACACTGATTAGGTGATGATAACGGAGGATGAGAGGGAAGAGAAGAGGCTTCATAGCTTTTTCATTTAGCTCAGCTCGTGCCTATCCTATAGGCAGTGGCTCATCACCAAAAAGTCAAGTGTGGCTAATAATTTCTTCTCAAGTCTTGTTGACAGAACACTAGATAACAAAGGAAATGATTAGCCGGCGGCGGAATGTGTTTTCAAAAGTTTCTAGTCAGAAATTCTGTTCATTTGAAGTTGCCTTCACTCAGGGCGCACTCACTCAAAATTATTGAGTTTTGGCAAAGAATGGAGAAAATTAAAGTAGGCTGTCTGGGAGTAACGAGAAGGTAATGTCGGTTTAAATGGAACACAAATACAATTTAACTAACGATTATTGTATGTATGTACATAGATAGAAGAGAACAAAGAGCGAGAGAACGTGGATGTGGAGTATAAATACTACCATATTCATGAAAATAATCTTCTCTAAATGAAAATGAAGATTTATAGGTAATCTTCTGGCTGAGCCAAAGGAAAATCATATAAAAGTAAATAAGAGTTCGTATTAGCAAAGTATACATACATCTGGTTAGCAATATTTGCTTGCTCGTGCAACATTGCTAGAAAAAGAGATTTGAAATGGAAACTGGAGTAAAGTTAGTAAAACAGTTGAGAGATGTATTTGGATTGGGAGAAGAAGGGGGAAAGTAGTAAAAGGGAAGGGAGCAGAGGCAAAGGCAAGGCAGAGATATCTAAAGCAGTGGAACGCAGACATATAAATAGAGAAAGAAGAGAAAGCAATTCAATCCTTCCCAAGTACATTTGGCAAATGTCCTCAACCACTTTTAGCCTCTCGGCAATGTCCTACTGATAGCTTACGTTAGTGAAACTAAGACATACATAGTCTAACAAATGTAGAGCCAAACTTATCTTCCCACTTTACTCTCTATTACTTGTACATAGATATCCATAAGATTTAGTTAGAGACAGAGAGTTAGACTCATAAGCCTTTAGGTTAGCTCTACAATGCTTTCCCCGACTTTCTCTCTCTCTCTCTCTCTCTCTCTCTCTCTCTCTGCCTGCCTCCTTTACTAAGTTTGAGTTCTTGGCTTGACTTCCTTTCTCCCCTCTGTTAATTTGACTAGCAGACAAACTGGGAGTCGACTAGACTTAAACTAAACTTCCTTTCGTATCTTTAGCTTGTTATACTTATTACGCCTCTCTCTGTATGTTTCCTTTGCATTAGTAACTGTGAGTATATATTTGTATAAGCACTAGATTTAGTGTCTTCAATAAAGAAAAGGACAAAAACACCTCGTGAATAATAGTAGGAGAAAGGATCTTTGGAGAACATATTACGCTTTGGGCCGCAGATGACTTCAGCTCTAACTTTTACTCCACTCTGTGCATTGTCTTTATTTTTTATGAATTCACTTAAGTGCATTTCTTACTCCTCTAACTAATAATACCTCTTCTTCTCAAGCCTACTATGGATAGTAATACTACTACTGTTAAGGAAAGGAATAAGAAAAATGGGCTAAGAGCAAGTTACAAATATCATCATATTCTTTCTACGATGAAAACTACTTTTACTATAGCATAATAAACTTATTTAGCTCTCCTAATGTAAAGTAATGGCAATATCCCTCAGTTTCCATTGGAATATTACGAATTTAGCCCAGTTGTTCACAAACAAAATCATGCAATGCTCCCTCACGTACGTACACGAGCCACACCGACCATATAATGCTATGAAATTATTGATTTAGCCACCAAATCGAATGTCATTGTCAATATAAACTAAAGTAGAGCAAATATAACGTAATCAAGTTTATCAACCTACATATTTTTTCATCTATTATAAATATATCAGACTTGTCTACTTATATTATTATATAATGAAACAAACATCCTAACATCCATCCATATCGATAATGAAAACCAAAAGTAACCCATCGCCTTTCCCAGTTCCATTTTCCACGAAAACAACATAAGAAAATCCCTGGCTCGCCTTTTTTTCATTGTCAACATGAGAAATGAATGAAAAGACTTTCGGTAGTTTGCATGCTTAGCTATCAACTTAAACGAACAATAACTTTGTTTAGTTCCCAAATGTAGGTGACTGAACAGGGTAATATACGAATTGTGAATCTGGGATATTTATAGGGCAATTATATTACTTTATTTTTAATGCTATTATTATATCATCATATGCATTATTATTTATATAGAAGAAAATATCATGGAATTTGACTTTGCCATTTACAACAACGATGAAATGAAAGTGGAATACAATGCAATGCATTGGATTGTCCTTGTGTTGTCACCACATTTGTGTTATACATAATACGTATAGTAGTTTCAATAGATTATGCATATTACAACGGAGAGAACATGGGAATGTAAAAAAAGGAGTAAGACAATTGCTTACGATACTTTTCTTCTTTCCTGCTGTGTGCCCTATTGATCCCTTTGGCTGGGAAAGAGAGTTCCTTTGTGTGTATCATGACAGAGTTTGATTAGGATTGACGTAAATTTCTGAGCTGCAATTTGCAACAGTAGCTATTTATTTGCATTCTTCTTAGGCCTTCTACTTTCTTTTCTTTACTTTCTCTTCGTTTTTATATCCTAACCTCCTATAGTACACACTGCCTAACTTAGTTATTGTATTTCTATTTCAACTATATGCATATACGTAGGTAGAGTCTACAGAGTATGCTAACAATGCTTCTTTTGTGTGTGTATAAGTAAATTACAGGTGCACCATTCTCACGACATATTTACCTATTTTCACAGTGGCTCTGACCTAAATTTTTATTTCGTCTCAAGCTGCGATAACATGCACTTGTATACCTAACGCCTTTACTTCTACAATTCTCTACGATCTCTATGATCTTTCTCCATTAAACTTGTTACCTCTACTTACTTATATACTTCCAGTTACTAATGCGTTATCAGTATCTGCAATCAGTAATATATGTACATTATTTTCCCATTCCCCGTCTTTAGGTTCTATATATAGGTAAGGGGTATGTAATATGTATGTATAGTATATATCTGGAAGTTCACCAGTTACCATCTGAGTTATAAATTGTATTTTATTTATTTAATTAGGTAGGTATCTAATTTTATATCATTTAATTTTAATTACATTGAATACACAGACAGAGGCTACTACTGATTGTATCCATTTACTTACATGACACTGGACACTGTTAAGCGCAAACCAGATAATATATTAAATATTTAAATACAGTTTAAGAAAATTAGCGAATTTGTGTCAAAATTCAACACTTCCGCACTTAAAACATTCAAGCCTTTTGAAACATGTAGAAAAGATATTGAGATGGCAGACTGAAATGAGAATGTTTTCAAAAAAATGTAAAAGCGGAGCAACACTAATCTAGTACCTAACAGGAAATACCAACCAAGGGAATAAAATGCTACCTACCAACTTGTTAAAACTGGTAAAATTGAAATACAAAAAATTAAATTAAATATCTACCAAGTTCAAAATAAATAACGTACTGGAAAATCGTTTTTAGAAACTCGATATTTGCTTTGCGAACTTCTTGCATTTCATAAAACAAAATATTAAGCTAAGGTAAGTAAGAGAAAGTTTTGTTCTTATATGCAGATAAATATTTTCCAAATGTTATTCACATGCGTGAGCTGCTGTCGTGGATAGAACATTAGGTAGCTAGCTATGCTATGAGATGAGACGAGAGGGTAAATAACCTCTGTAAACCATAAAATGAAGGTTCCTGATTACGCTTCTGCCAAGTTCATAAACTAGGAAGACTAGCAACCACAAGATCAAGAGTGCTTGTTAGTAATAGTGAAATGGTCTTTGGTGTGTGTACCTACACCAACATATGTAATACTTTGTAGAGGTTCTTGCCGACAGCATTGAATACTTCAGCGAAAGCATGCAAAGAGATAAGGAGGACAATTAAATGAACATTAAACTCATGTTCTGTTCACCTACTGCGCATATAACACATGCCGACATTCGACATTTTACAGTTTCGGTGTCTGTACATTTAGATGAGATTTAATTTAGTTTTTCCGAGACCGTACCTAACATTCACATTCCTGTTAAACTAGTTTATGAAGTCATAAGCAAGTATTAGAAAATTAAAAACGCTGTTACTTAATGAAAAAGGTATCTGCTCGGAGTGCATGTGTACTATTAATTAATTAAAGTCCATATATAAATACAGTCTAGACATCAGCTGTTCTTGCAATCATTATTTCATGCATACTTATCAATAAGTACATCTGAGCTGTTAAGGACATTATACAGACCTATATCTTCCTTGGAAGGAAGGAAATTAATTACAATAATAATTTTTGTGGGATGTTACTTAAGAGAGACATTTGTAGCTAAGAGTTTTTAGTTATAGAATTTTTCATAGTGGGAGAACAGAGAATGTGGTGTTGGTTCTGTATTGGAAGAATAGTACACAAGGGAAGTGTTTTGATTCTTTTGATTTGAGGGCTATCTGTAAGTTAAGTTAAAATTCATGACCACTTTGAGTGTCAAAAGCGTGCATTCATTACTTATCTTTAGTTAGAAGCTATCGTATTCATAGGCTTATAGTCAAGTATGTCATTGGAAGATAGAAAAGGGCATAAAAGTGATAGAGAATTGGATGTAGGTACTTAATTTGAGTTTTATAGAAGCCATTAGTGACTGAACTTGAGAAAAATGACCACTAGGTGTAGCATTTCAAACAGTTAAGGAGTTGCAATCCGATTACGATAGTTGAACTAACCGAGTAGGCAACTATCTAAAGGGGGGTTATCTTTACATTCATTGAATAACATATCCAGCTGTTCATGCATTGCTTTAAAGTCAGTGAAGCAAAGAAGGGGAAAAGGGAAGGAGATTCTAAAGACTTAGAGAAAGGAGAGAGGAGAATAGAGCTAACGATGCAAAAAAGGTTGTTTTACCACCACGATACATAGAAAGCATGCATAAAGTGGTTGGCCGTTGGCTAGCACTCCCTGACAGTTAAATACAGTTGGACTGATACAATGCATTGCGACCATATTTCTCTGTAATCTGATGTGCTGGAACGATTTTATTGGCAAAGGTCAAAGATCTAACGGGCCTTTCTTTCCTCTACATAAGACACACTAGAGAAAAAAGTTAAAACAAATAGCCCTTCTCACATGAAACTCAAAGTGGAGCTTTAACGTATAAGAATCAATAGAAGAAGCCCGTGTCTAAGCTCAGATTGTAGATTTGGGCAATATTATCTATGTATATTTAGTCATAATAAAGGTAATAATATTAAAATACATGCGTATAGCAAAAGCTGGCTAGCTGGAGTGTAGTATATAAATAATACACATATAGTATTAACGTAGCATTCTCGCTTTATTGCTAGCTATCTTGAAAATATACCTGTTATCCATTTCTATTCAAATCCCCAGACGTGGGAAGGAAAGAAGCTCAGCCTTCGCACACTTTGACTTCACTTCAATGCAATAATGTTGAAGAAAAGAAACATTTACGTCCAAGGGAAGTCAAGACATGGCAAGTAATGCCAAGGAAAGTAAACCTAGCCATCTGTATTCAAGAACCGATATAGAACTCATGCATATATTTCCTCTGTCTTTTCTAAGGACCAAGTCGTGTCTGGTATTATATTATAGGAAGGCTAAGGCTAGGAAGCTCTGCCTTTGGTTGAAGCATACTAACAGAGCTAAGAGCTACATACCTCCTATCTCCAGTTATGCACTATTGGAATTCAAACGTCTATGTTCGGCTACGAGTCGAAAAGGATATTGTACGTACGTCTAGTCGTTATGATGGCGAGATGAGAGGCGAAGCTTGAAAGAAAAGACGAGGGCAGCAACGATGGGCATTAGTGTGCAAAACGAGAGTTATTGAATTATTGATGCGGTTTCATGCCGTAAGTGAAGTGCTTGTACTTTTATAATACATTTCATGCCATACCGTGCCAACATTCTATCAACTACATACATACAACTTTCCCCGCTATGAACAGAAGAGAAGACAAGACATGGTAATGGATAGCACATATCGTTTCTGCATTGCATAACGTAACTTAACTAACGTACGTGGTTTATGTCATAGTTGTCCCGCCCGTAGAACTCCTCTTCGTCCTTTTTAATATTTCTTTACTTCACTTCTTCAACCTCTTTTTTAAGCAGTGAACTATGAGTCCCCAAGTAAGTAAAGCATAAGCAAAGCACGACAGCAACCAAAGCAACATCAGTCCGCTACACCATTTCATACTGACATAATAATATATATGCATACTAGATAAGATATATGAAAGTTTATATATGGATGCATATGCTAAGACAAGCATATTATGGGCAAAAAGAGTATATAAGGCTATATAGATAATAGTATTAGAACTATAAAAGATATATTATTATGTATATTTATGATATAGGATAGTCGTAGAGGAGTTGGTGGATGGATGGAAACATTCAATTCAGCCTCCTTCTCTCTCTCTCTCTCTCTCTTTGGGCTTCTCGTGTCTGTCTTTTCTTTCTTTGCCCACCTTTCCCCCAGGTTAATATAATGTAATATACGTAAAATATCTAAAGAAACCATTTCGTTTTCCCTTTATCTTCTGCCTGGTTGACAGTTTCAAAGTTACAGTATTTCAATTCATGTCTCCTTGCCGCTTTCTTTCGAAACTTGACTGTTCTATTCCTAGACTCTTTGAATCAAATGATACAAGAGAGAACCATATATTATTGCTTATATTCCCACAATGCATTGCCTTTACTTCAACATGTTAGCTTTGTTATGAGTAATGCTACTAAAGCCAGCCTGCATGCCCTCACCAACTTCCCTCTTCTCGTCTCTTCTTTCTTTCCCATACTTCATACACTTCATACTTATTTATTACTTTGAATTCAATTCAATCCTATTCATTCACATTCTATTTTTCATAAAATTCTCAACTAGTATGTGTTCATGCTTTTTATGGCATTAGCTATGCATTCATAATATCACCTACACGCAATAAGCTTAAGCTAAACCATATACACACAATATGCATGTACCTATGTATATAAAAGAAGCACATTATAGCTAAGTATTTATATAGGTTGTTGTTGCTATCATAAGCTTTACGGCTTGGTGACTTAACACGAACATTGGATTCCATTCTATAGCATGTCATTAAAGTAGCATTGATTAAACTTCGCAACAAACTGCGTAATTAACTTCTGCTATAGTATGGATACAAAAGTTTATTGCAAACAGAAAAAACTGTATTGAAATTCAGTCCTTTTCAACTAACGCATTTGTAGACATTTTCTACAACTTGTGTATTAAATAAACAAATTATTCTCCCAGTAAAACACTAAACACACACTATTTGAAGTTAGAGACTCCTTTACAGTAAACACATGTGGATCCTTCCAATAATAGCAAAGTTATCTATCTATAACTATTCTGTTTACACTTTACGAATTTTAAATCACTTCACTTATATAATCTACAATGAAAAGAAAATAAATGTTCATGGCTTTACGTATATTAGATCCATGTATATGTAGTTTTGTCGGCCCTTTTTAGCACGCTACGTTATTACGTCGTTGTGACTGGCAATAAATCTAGCACAGTGACATATTGACCATAAGTTTGTGTTAAAAATGCTTACATTTAGTGGCTATATGAAAGGTATTCTAAGTAATGTATGAAGGTAACAAAATTGTTGCACACGACATTAATAAAAGTAGGTACGTAGCACAAGGTAGTGCAATGAGTGAACATCAACTTTGTGGATAACAATTCAATTTTCATAATGAGCAAAATGCTTCAACTTACGCACGCAGCGCACTATGTAAAAACAACTTATGGTTGTGACACTATATTAGTAGCATGACGATTTTCAGGACTGAAAAGAAACGATTCTACTTCTTAGGCAGTGGCTTTTGCACGCGATAATCTGAATTAATTTTGTAGAATGTTTGGAACCTCCTTAAGAATCTGATTGCATTCCCATATTGTCTACTTACGAGGTTTGATTACATGGAAATACAGACGCACAGGAATCACCTCCTTCGTATCTTACAGACGGTCGGGAATTACCGACGGTTGTAA
>JABASI010004407.1:0-14141 GCA_019776505.1 Tomocerus nigrus | reverse complement strand
TGGTGACAAGATTCTAATCGCCCCTATTCAAGTACTGATTGTATTTTTCGTTCCTGTAGTATTGAAATTTACTTAAATCATTATGTAACTTTTTGCGTGAGAGAAATTCTGACTACGATGATATGATGGTATTAAGAAATGCATCAACATTTTTTCTCTCCTGCAAAATATTATGTTTGGTATTATGCTTGGTAAAGTATTATGTTTTGTATTATAACCTGCAAAAACTGGCGGTTTCAATTCAGTATATTTTATGGTTCCGTTGATAAACTAGTATATATTTTAATAAGATTTACGATAGCATACCTAATGAAAAGAGAGCACGAGTAAATGAGTAGAAAAGTACATGATTACATAAATACATTAGAGATTGGCGAAAGTGTAGCACTGTAGTTATTACCGAAATAATAGTAAAGTTTATTTGGAGTATTATTTGAAGGAGGTTGAAGGACGAAGCGTGAAAATGGTTATTTCATCGTGTCGCCTGTGAGGGATTAGCATATGAATAGAAGGAAATAAAACAAGAAATGAAGGAATGGATATAAATGCTTGGATTACGATGACTATTGCCCTCAGAGCCATAAGGAGCATTGTATTGCCAGTCGGTAAGTGTAGCATTCAGGGTTTATTATTATTACTGAATTTAACCCTACGGAGACCACCCGTCGGTTACAAGATGAATATGATTTTTTGACACGCGGCAGATATATTTTCTCCCCACTGCTGGTAAGTGTTTACATTTATGAACGTAGAGCGTATGTAATACGGCTATTAAAAACACTCTACGCGGTAACCGTAAGGAATCTGTGAATTTATATATGTAGCCATAGATTAGACACACTCTCCTACAGTAAAATAGGGCTACAGATGAGGATATCAAAAGTTTATTTATTATTGTTGCCATATTATGCTATCTGAGTAGTAAATCTAGAGTATGAACAAGAAAAATCCCGTAATTTATTGCTTTTATGGAAGTAAATGCAGGAAAGTGGAAACGAAAAATAAGACGGGGACAAATATCTCAACGGCCCGTACAGTAAAACCTTTCTGAACTCTCTACTAAAGGTTTATAGAGTCTAAAAGTGTGTTTTTAATGCTTATACACTAAAGATACTATAATATATTCTCCTATCTTAATAGTATACATAGTAGTAGATGAAATTGTGTACTAAATATGCTATTAGTAGCTAAAGGGAATAATACTGACAATAAAGAGCTCTTCAACAAATATATTTGTAAAAAGTCTAGAAAAGTCTAGTATAAAGGGAGTTGACATCTCCTCTGTAATTTTCTGCTGTGGATTAATGTGTTTACTTACGGGATAAAGGAAGACTAACTTTCGTCTAGGTACTACCTTTTCCTTTGGGGTGGAAGTAAATATCTGAAGCGAGAATATACTTAGGTTTCTAAAGTAATGTAATGTAATGTAAGTGCGATACTTAAGTCAAGTCAACTAACAATAAGTCGTGGCCTTTTCCACTCTATTACAAATACATAGTAAACATAAGACACAATAGACTATCTTACTTACGATTAGTGGAGCTATTAAATAAGTAGCCGAGACCCAACTACATATTTATCTACAATAGAAGAGAGGAAAATGTATCTAATCTAAAGAGCCAGTCTTGCCTGACTGTGACTACAACAAAAACAGAATCTCTACTACTACCAGAGAGTATGTAGATGATAGTTTATTTTTACTAACAACTTAAACGAACCTCCTACCTAAATACAACTATCTACCTATAGATGATAATAAAAGACTATTGCTCTCCATTTATATGTACGTACATGCATAGTATTTCTAGGACGAAAGCAGGGAAAAGCAGAGAATAAAAGAAAAAGTTGAGTGACTAGGAAATGAATGTGTTTCCTGTATGAAACTCCTCGCTCTCACTCTCTCTACACTAACTTGAGTTTGTTAGCTATACTATTGAGTTGTATAATGGGAGATAACCAAACTAAAGATAAGTAAGTGATATAGTGGGAGTAAATAGATAGAATAATATTATCTCATACCTTCTACTTTCTACTACTTTCTCGACAATACTCTGTTTTTCTATTTCTATCTAATGTACTTACTAATGTAATGCCATGTAATGTACTACAGTGTGGATGAGAGTCCACACATTTATATCTACTATATGAACTAGTATAAATATTATAGGACCTAGAATCCCTAAACTGGCTGCTAAGGTCGTCGTTTTGTGAGGAGCCTTCACTTGACTTGAGCTGAATGGGTGTATAATGTGCTCTATGCCATTTGAGCTTTTATCGAGGTAATAAATGGGGAGGATCTCTCAGGATCCTTAATGGGCGAGTCTTTACAAAGTTAAATGTCTCGGAATCACCAGAGTGCTTTCTTCCCATTATATACGTGAAAAGGAAATGGAGGGCTCGCTCCTATATCCACTTAATGGTATCATCAACTAAATATAAAAACGTTTAGCCCCGAGAACAAATTCCATATGTGAAAAGAACGAGTCTAGATCCGAGGATACATTATAATAGCACATATACATACGTGCAAGAAGAAAACTCAACTCAACTGGCTCAATGACATGCGATTTAATCTCGGAACTACCTAATGTAACTTGCTCCCGAGTCCCGTCCCTGCCAAACCAGACCAGACCAGAACCAGAGACACTAAAAGACTTTGCGGCATTTTTTACAGACTTTCAAACTCTTCTTATACTTAGATTTCTCATTTTTATCAGAACTTATATACACATTGCTAAGCGTGAAGAAAGAAAAATAAATCTCTACCTAACAGAAATCGCTATATATTTATATGCATCACTATCAATCTATTGATGACTATTACAACGTCCCGGGCACTGTAACCCATGTTTCCATTGTATCAGCACTGACTTTCTTCTCCAATTCCTAACTTCTTAAAGAAAAAAATCTTTCTCCGATTTCACTAAAGAAATTCTCTGCTAATCAAATCTTGCTTTCTTCAGTTTATTTATTTACGCTATTTATTTATTTATTTGGATGTGTTCATTTCTCTCTAAGCTTTTCAATATGGTGTGTTTAAGTAAAAGGTAATTAAATGGAGACAACTTAATTTACGAATTAATTAGCAGTCAATATACTGATGAATGAATCGCAGAATAAAGTCCTGTAGAAATTCGATGAAAATAAGAGAATACAATTCTTTAGCAAACTATGTGATTTCATTGGGTATTCCATTTATTTATTGAAAGACTAACTTTACTACATTTTCCAAAGGCTAACAATTTAAATTAAGCGGGCAAAGGTAAAGTGAACAGATTTTTGCAGTGATTTTCTCACGTAATTTTACACAATAGAATACAATATAAAACAAAGTTAAGTAAAACAATACGTCCATCTTTATATACTGCAAATAATTATTAGTATTTTTTAGTATTGTACAGAGACAGTTGACAAATAGTCCACTTGCGCAGTTGAAAATCCGCCATTTTGCAGTTCTTTGTTCTTATCTTACAGTTTGGAGTTTGGATTTGAGCGATGGCTTGACTAGGAATTGACTTTATTTGGCTTTTATCATTGATACAGCTTTATGGCGTTTTGAATGTCATTTTTAGGAGTTACATTTTACATACTAGAATAATAGCGACCTAATGAGATAACTTAAAACTGTAAACTAGAATTACGTACGACAGCTTATTGTTAGTTTTCTTTATTCGGCAGCATTATTAGGTTTGGTAGTTCTCAAAGACAAGAGAAATGGGTTGGCTAAAGTGGGGGATGAAGAAGAGAATAGGGACTGGTGAAAAGTTTGTAAGAGGGCTGCCGAGTGTTCTTGAGCTTTTCGTCTCAGTTCGGCCACACTAGAAGAGCGAGGGTCAATCAAAGATCCGATTGTCGGTGTTGTCGGGGGAGAATTTGCGGAATTTGGACTGCTATTTCCAGTTACGCTACTTAGGAGGGAACTTGGATGGTGGTGGTGATGATGGTGACCGAATGGGTTCAGGAACGGATTTCCTAACGGAGACTTCAAACCACCTGGACAACAGGAGCAGAGCCCAAATCCTGGTAAAAAAATAACTGTGCTCATTTGCCATTCACATTTTTTAATTTATTACATTTCAAAATTATTAGGGATATCATTAGATCAGAAATGCAAATAATAATGTGTTTATGGAGTTGACGGAGACTGAAAAATATATTTGGTATACCTTTAAGGGCTGGTGAGAATAACGGAGGAGCAAAGGGATGATGATGACTGGGAAATAATAATTGAGGCCTGACTTCCCCCACAGGTCGGAATCCACCTCTATGAAAGCAAAATACAAACGTTGATTGAACAAGATGGCTAATAGTGGCTAAAGATAGCATATAAAATCGCATTATTTGTAGCAAGAGATATATTTTTTGTTTAAGTCAGAGAAAATCGGGTTTGACTTACGCCTCTTGGAAGAGACTAGACGGCACTCCACCCACAAGACTCCCAGCTGACACAATGGAAGCATTTGAATTGCTCAGAGATACAGTGGACGAAGTTACTGGGTTGCCGACGGTACTTCCAGGACGATTCCCTCCTCCTCCAACTCCGAGTATAGCAGAAGATGCGGAAGGACTTGATTTATTTCTTACTGAGCTAATTTCATCGTCTTCATCCTCATCAAGCATATCATCATGTTTATTGTTATTTTCAGTTGCAGTTCCAATAGAAGAGGAAGACCTTGAAGGACTTCTTCCATGTTCATCGTGGTCAACTTTAATAATAACAGTTTGGTCATCTCCATCAATTCCAGAATGCTCTCTATCAGAGTGATTGCTAGTGACTTGGATATCATCTTTATTATTCGAGTTGGAATCATCGCCGTGGATTGAAGAATTATCATCTTTGGTCGAATTGTCATCGTGGCCTTCCCCGGAAGCTCCACCTCCGCGTTTCCTTTGCTCCTCTTTAAGTCTTTCAGCTTTGCGCCATTTGGCACGTCGATTTTGAAACCAGACCTGGAAAATTCAAGGTATCATTTATTTATTTATAAAGGAAAAGGGAGTACGATTATCGTTACGTTATTTACCAGTTAGTGGTTTACTTAATAGGTTAGGGTAACTCGGGAATTATTTCCTTGCGGATTACTAATAAGTCTGATGAGATCATGGCTTTTCTACAGAAAGGATAGCTGTAAATATAGTCGAAATTGTGTGTAAATCAAGTACCTATATAATAGCAGTAGATAGATACTTGATTTTCGCTGGCGATTTTATTCCAGACCAACAACAGGACAGTGGAAGAGAAGGAAAAGGGGTTAAACAAGCTTAATGGAAAGGAGACGAGACTGACGACCACAAGAGAACAAAAAGGATTGGAATAGAACGGAATAGGATTTGGTTTGCTTCATGCCATGGTCCGCAGAGTAGAATAGGAAAAATAGGATAGGGTTGAAAAAGGATACAGATATAATAAAAATAATTCTCAAAGGAGGAGGACACCGCAAACTGAACTACTATTTCTATCCCACTCTCCTCTATTATCTCTCTATACTCTTCTCTCCAATGATCTAAGTACACAACGAATTTTTCTTTGCTACAACAGAACGGAAAGGAAATAACTAGAAGGCTTTGTGGCTTTCGGCTTAAGGGTTTACACTGCAGTTCACAGTTTCTCTCTATTCTATTTTGTCAGTTCCGTTTAGTACTTTAGTTTTACGTAGATAGTTGATAGTTTAGCCAGAGTTAGAGAGTTGCTGCCTTATTGCCATTCCCTTAATACTATTGTTCTTCTGTTCTTCCAAGATCACAATACTCTCAGGCTGGATATTCCACTTCCTCCTAGCACCTTGGGTCTGGTGTGCAAAATAAAAGAATACATATCTAGCAAGATACAAGTTAGGAAAGAGAAAAAGCAGGGAAAGAAAAATAAATGTAGAGGATTAAGACCTGTCTTCACGAATAAGATCAACTCATCCATCATTCTAAATCCACTTTGTGTCTGATAATTGAGTGGATGGGCTTTAACACAGACTTTTCCTACTGTTACTAGTTTAGTCTCCGCTTTTTTCTTTCTTCACTTTCCACTATTCTTACTCCTAAACATACCATTGTTGTTTACTTACGCTATATTTTATGAAAACTATTGTATATTATAATACACTAGTTGTGTTTGTGTAGCTTCGTTTTCTAACTTGACTTTGAACCTTTCTTTCCAGCTCCACACCTAAAGCTAAAAACCAATATTTTATATAGTTAAAGTACAAGATCTCAAAATGTTAAAGATTCAAGAAACTGACCATAAAAATTGCGCAAATTATATTAAAGATTCTGTTCTGATCATAAATACAAAAAACGTGATTGTAATCAAAAACATTAATAAATTATTAATTATGAAATGGTAATAATTATTAGCGTCAACGTCTTAAATACGTGTTGCTCGTAAAACGAAATTAATTATTATAATTTTACTCTAATTTTTTTAAGCAAATTCTTCTTGAATCTACTATACAAGATTTATTTGCAGCCGAAGCCTCTTTCTTCTTCAGATAAGATCAGAGTAAAGATCGCAACGAATAAATGGTGGGAGAATGATCAAATCATGAGATGTGAAGCATGTTATAGAGTAATATGTTTTGGGTAAGCTAAGTAAAACATGTGCGTTGTCCCCAAATAATATTTTTATTATGATGTTATGCCAAGTCCTTGAAATCCATGGGCTGTTTTCATTTCCCATAATTTTTTACAAGAAAATTGATACTATATTTGCTTTGCCTAATATAAGTAACTACAGAATATACTACAGGAGGGCGGTTTACCTATAGGTAGATATTTTGGAGTGATGCATAAGCGTTTAAGTAATAAATTCGTGAATCGAGAGTTTTTAAAGGTTAATTGTGTTAGTATAATGCAATCAAGAAATTATTCACCTGCACTCGAGCCTCGGTCAGATTTATTTTCATGGCCAAGTCTTCTCTAGTGAAAACATCTGGGTAATGACTAAATAAGTGAAATAAATAAGGATCATTAGCATTATTAGCAGACTTCATTTCCCATAGTGCTAAATTGACGTCAAAGTTGAGAGTTGAAATTAACTTACCTTAAATTAAACGCTGTCTCTAACTCTTCCAGCTGCAAAGGAAAGAGAAAAAGTTCAGTTGCAATTATATCATTAGCTTCACTAATTAATTAAATTAAAAGAGCTAAGTACTAGAAGTAGGTTAGGTTACTAAACTCAGTTAGCGTCACGAAGAAAAGTTTTTTAGTTCCTTCCGTTATATGCGCCCCATAATAGCCTTTCCTTGCCCTAACTTAATGAATTTACCAAAGGCTTTAGTGCAAGACAAGTATAAAAGTTCTATAGACGTTCCTTGATGAAAAGCTGCCTACTAAACGCATCAACGTACCTATATGCTATACAGTATAATTATAGCTGCTCTGAAAATTAATTATGATACACTTAAGTAAGTCAATTAAAATTGATAACAAGTTTTTCCAGAAAAACGAATCTTCCACTTTAGCTTCCGAAAAATGCATGTAGATTTATATATGAAGTAGGCAGAGGTACCTATAAATAGTTTAAAATTTAACTCTATAGAACATTTTATTTTAATTAAAAAGATGGATAGATGCACAGGTAGGTATTGCATATTTTTATTCTTGGAAATAATTTGGTTAACCTTTCTCGGTTTAAGTTCAATAATTGCAGATTTATTCAAAAAATATTTATGTGCAGAAAATTATTATGGCATGTGAGTATTTTTATTATATTGTTTTCACTAATAAGTGAAAAGGATGCTTTTTAAATTATATACGAAGTTAGTGCAATGGAAACTTTTGAATCAATGATAGCTATTGGTTTAGTAAAAGTCATTTGGTGAAAAATAATGAGTTGAGGAAGATTTGATAAGATGTTATTTGGTGCAAGTATGGTGGGTAGTTAAGTTAGTAGTAAAATAATGATACCTGCTGCAAAGTGAAAGTGGTGCGATTCCTCCTCTGCTTTCTCCTTACAAAAGAATCATCGTGGATCTCAGGAGAGTAGCCATATGAAGGATCTAGAGAAAATAAAATAAATGGGTTCGGCTCAATTTTCAGAGGCTCAGTTTGAAAAATGAATTCATATTTCAAATAGTCTAATAAAGTTAACTCTTCCATGGCAGATATATATGCAGGCCATATTTACATACTGATAAACTGTAGGAGTATAAAATTCACTTTCTCTAGTGAAAGTAAGACGTGTCTTATGTGCGAGCATGGAGTATATATTTAGTAGTAAGTACCTACGTATTTCTTGGTGCTTAGTTGACTTCAGAGAGAAACCGAGTAACGGAATACGTCAAGTAAGACATAAAGTATAAACTTTAGTAAACCGTATAATCTCCTTAATTTTTCCATTAAGACTGCAGATAGAGAGACTTAAAAGTCTTGCTTAATGCTATTTTCCCTCTCGACTCGACCGTATTTCATACATCACATTGTATAAAATGAAGAGAAAGGAAAGGCATCGTCCTGCTTTGCCCTACTAGGTACTCCTAGTAAGACGAGTATTATTCAATCTATATATGTATGTAGGCGGGAACGGAAAAGTCATATAGCAGTCAGTTTTTCATATTAAAAAACTCTGCTCCGGCTTTTCCTCCTCTTACTCCTCTCTTACTGATGTGTTTAGTTTTTTTAAGTCGAGCCAGGACAAGGCAGCTATTTTCTCCACTAAAGTCCCGTCCGTCACAATCCATTAGCGTAATTCCTTCCTTTTTAATACATCTATCGTACTTTACCTTATTAGCTTGATCCTCCGGAGATTTTCGTCATTATTATTAAGTTCTTACCTTTTTAATACCTCTACTTTGATAAAAAGAATTTTTTATTATATCACTTAACTCCGCGCTTTATACATCCTTAATTTAATTCACGCAGTCATGCCAAGCCAACCTGCCAAGCCCACACCAATCCAGACACCAGCAGCCGGGAAAGGCAAAGCACTCATTTTCTAGTTACACAAATGCACATCTATCTACCTCCTATCAAACCTGCTATTTTATAATGTAAGGAACACAATTTGATACAAAATTACCTTCTATTACAGATACAGCATTCATATTCATATTAGACGAAAACATTTTAATTTATTATTGACAACATTTGCAATTTAAAGAATTGCTGGAAATATATTTTATAATACTATTAAAGTGATTAAAGTAGATGTAATGATGTAAAAGTTGTAACACGAAGGAATACTGCATGCAGTTTAATTGGCTTTGATAAAATGTATTTAATGGGATTTAGCATTTTAGCATGTGCGTAAATTGTAAAACGCAACTTGAAAAGCATATTTTTCACCCATTTTCTCACACATTCTATATACTTTATATACTTTATGTATTAGGCATATACGTGAAAACTTAAAAATTAGAACTAGGTAGTAAACACAACGTTTAAGATGGAAGTTGAGGGCGAAACAGCCTTTTAAATGAGTTTAATAGTGTACCTCTAGTCTATAGTTCTTTCTGGGATTAGTTAATAATTTCTATGAAAGGGAAACATGATGAGTGCTAGACATTATTATAACTGAAAACCGCAGCATTGATTATGTAGTAAGTATATTAAAATTATGAGTATTTAGTTTTCAGGGTGCACCATTTACTTACATACAAATACTTTTATTAGTGGTATTCATTGTGTGTTGTTAAATTTATGTTAGTATTTGTGGTGGAATTGTGTAACATTCTTTTGGGCAAGATAACATAATGTTATTATATAATGAAGAAAGGTAGTAGCAGATAGATATAGTAATGTCATTACAAGGAAAATGATTGAATTACGTCCTGGCATGTTAAATTAACTGAATTAAACTAATTGGCAGGGCATCAAAAATATTAAATTTCGTTTATGTAGTGATTAGGAGAAGGCAGATAGAAGAGGATAGGGAATATATAGTTAAGTGAAGTCTGTTCTGACATCTGATTCTATTTTATCTCTCTGTAGTGTAGTATTCTGTCGTTCGCAACTCTCAAATAAAGGACATACATAAGTACATCAAAACCTCTTGTAAATACACTAGAATCGTGTACTTAGTACCAGAGAGATATGGATGGTGTATAGTTGTATGTAGTTTGTTGTTCAGAGGAAAGAGCATCCCGAGAGCGAATAGAGAATAATGAGACACGGTGGGATGTATATCCATAATTTATGAATGGAACACAAGTTGAAGGCATCAACTTGTAATGAATGAATCTCCCGAGTATTTCCACAGAATAGAATTCACTGAGGATTAGCGTATCCTATCTTTTAGCCAACACAAGAGAAGGGAAGGCAAAATAAATGTACAACTCAATATCAACATTGCTTTCTAATGTAATAATAAGTGAGATGTAATTATCATTCACTTACTCAGAAAGAAGGAAATTAACTTTATGTCACTAATATAATCTAACCGACTGAGTTCTCTATTATTTACACTTCTTGGGCTCAATTTGGCTTCCCTTTCCTATTTAAACCCAAAATACACTCTTGTAAACTTGTAATCCTAAAGGAATTAACAAAATTTAATGCCTTGGACTTATTTCGAATACGACCCTCTGTATTATCGAATTAATGAATTACGCAGTATGCCATATGCTACTACATCCTTAACTTAATCTACATGAAATTTTTTACACTTTACATGCTGTACAGTTAATTCTGCAAATTACTTAGAAATTCATGAACAGAAAATGTACAGGTGTAGTGTATCTGCAATTTAATATTTATTCTCTCCGTTAAATGCGAGGGAAACTTCGCCGTGATACTTTAGGATATGTTTGTCAAATTGTCTTTAGAAAGGTAACTTACAAGAATATGGTGAGGGATAGTCCAAATGATGATGAGAAGCAGCAAGTCTGCCAGCCGCTGTCCCAGCAGCAGTTGGACAATGATAGCAAAACATTTCCAAAAGTCTTTTGTTCATCATTAGGACTGAATCAGTCACTGAATTTTCGAGACTAGAATAGTCTGTTGATTTTCTTAGTTCAATTATGATGCAAACTGTTTTTAGAATGAGATTTAATGTCAATGCGTTTTTATTTGCCCACTTAAAAATTAAAACTGAAACACTTGCAATGGAACAATTTCCCTCGATGTATGTATTCCATGTATAGAATAGATATTTTTAGGATTATTTATTTCGTAGAATTGGGCTCTATAAGGTAAGGTAGTTACTTGTAGAAGTAATTCAGTCAATTTGAGTGTTATTATGAAAGGGAGCAGGGAGAGAGATGTTCACAGTCGAGCGAAATGATTGTAACTCAAGTGTGTTGAGACGCTCGCACGGATTTTATCTAGAAAGTCTTTACTCTGTTACGATTAGGTAAGTGAAAAGTCAACTGAAAGTGATACTAAGGGAAAGTAAAGTGATCATGATAGAAATGCAACTAAAATGAGATAGAATGCGATGTGACACGCTGGATCTTCATTCTCTGGCAAAAGACATTATAAGAGTAGGAGTTTTAGTGTAGGAGGATGGGGATACGTTTACCATTGGTCAGATGAGGCCGGCTCTTTGACTATAATCACAAGGCTCATTATGTAAGTGTGCACGTATTATTCAATATAAAACACTACTACTATATGTGTATGTAGTGTACTATTATGGGATGGAACTAGTAGTTAATAAGGCACATGGCTTTAATACGTCCATCTATGTATAAATAGCTGTGTGTGTGTTAACTTGCGTTGAAATTGTAAGTGAGGATGCACACGAGTAGATAGCCCTATCACATACCAATTTCCTTCTCAATTTTATTCTATGTATTGTATTGTGCGGTTGAGTTGAGAGGAAAGGGCTGCCTTTTCACTACTACATCTCTTTAGTCACTCCACGGATTCGCTCGCATGTGCATACGCTGCAGGGAAAATGCCCGCCCGCTTCATGTGACCGAAGCGGGTAGGCATTCCCGATCTTACTCAGACAGGCCCAACCACGGCAAAACCATCTCACTCACCGACTCACCTAATGCTCAGATATCATACGACGCATCAACTTACTTGTCCTCTCTTCTCTGGCTCTCTCTCTACACACACACTCGCTTCTACAATGGAAATCATCATTTTTATTTTACGCTAATCAATTATTTCATCAAAATTTAAATGAAAACTACTTTAAAGACATTTTATAATGATTCCAACAGTTCATATTGCAGGGATTTGTTTTGCTTTTCCTTGCACTTACACTTTTTAGTAGGAAAAATTATTTTATTTACCAAATCTAAATCCGATGCCAGACACAATGTCAACACTTTCTTTCGAAAATTAACCTGTAGCATACTGTAACAGTTTTATTTACCATGCCAAGATTTCTATTACGTGGATTTCTATTTCCTAGGATAGTATTTTTGCATCTGTGTGGTTCATGCGGGGACTTGTTCGTGTCTGTATGTATTCTTGTGGATAAAATTAAAAATAGGCACAATTGTAGTTTGTATATTTGTAATGAGAATGAGACAGTATGAAAGTGGAATTATGGATGGAATATAATTGAAGGAGTAGAATTTGAATATGATCTGCTATATATGCAAAGTAGATATAGTATGAAATTTATTATAATGTTTTGTGTTAGTTGAGCCAATCAGAGTCAACTCGATTAGTTTTTATATTGACATTAGAGGATAGTAGTAGATGTTTAGATTGATATGTACATTATATTATTTGTGTGTAGATGGGAATATTGGATGGTTATTTGAGTTGCTGTAAGTTAAGTTGAATAAAATAGTAGCTCAACGACTAATTGGCTATCACTTAATAACATCCTCATTGTGTAAACTTCCACTTTGCCATGCACTATGCATCGTAAAGAGAGAGATAGGAAAATTATGGGGAGCCCCTAGTAAACTCACACAATGCAAGTATAAATACAACAATTCAGGCTGCTGCTGTTTATTAGCTGCTCGAGGATTATGTATAGATTAATGTAGGAAAGGAACAAGCAGCCACCACCACCAACCACCACCACGAAAAGATGAGAGAGTTAGTTTAATAGATTATTGGAGTAGTAAGTATTTAGTAGTGAGGAGGACGGAGGACTGTTTGTTGGAGAGATGAGCCCCACGTTATGGTATGTTAGTCAGAGATGTCCATGGTTAGGCATACTTCACACAGAATTCATTGTCAGCTCAGCAGGAGTTGGTTACAGGAGGCAGACAGGATAATAGAATACAGGATGAACCCGTTTACAGAAATTAAAGTGAAAATCTGAATTTCCTCATTTTAAACTCGATGTTATGCATTTCTAGCTCATTACCACTCATTATCTTGTTAAATGGACATCCACTCCTCTTAATGCTCAATGCTACTCAGTGTCAACTCGGTTATTAAATGGAGAAGTGGCATATATTACTGTAATAAGTACACATGTTAACTCTTAGGAGCCATTCCTACATGATACACTAGAATTTAAAATCAACTTCAATAATCCCTTATATTATAATAGTACAAGTCAACCATTGGACACATTATCTTTTTAAATTGCATCCTCTTTTACCAAATACTACAACCACATCTCATACATACTCGTCATATTTTACGGATTATTACTATCTACAGTTATATGTTCTATTGTGACAATGATGCAGTAATACAAAGCAAATGTCTGTTTCTCTCACACCACAGATTTCTGATTGCCACACAAAATTCATTGGAGTAGAGTGAATAGATACTTTTCCCATCAGTTAAATAGTTAGTTAGTGCTAGTACAAGTGACTCATTGTTTTGTCAGGTCAAACTGTTTAAAAGACTTTATTAATTTAATTTATTTAGCATTGTCTTTTTTCCGTAACAGTACAATCAATTTTGCTTATTCTCAGCTGCTTTGCATTCTAACTAGCTATCGTTTTAAAGGTCTTTTACACATCCTGCATAAGTACGCGTCAGTATGTTATGTAATATGCTCATCACTATTTTAACACATGTTTAATTTTACTGAACTTTAACTCTAATTGCACCGATCTATGAAAATTAAATTAAACATGTGCAGAATACATGGGAATTTAGACAACATAATATAAATCTAACCACTTAAATCACATCGTCAATAAAAGTATCGTTTAAAGTTAAGAATGGTTTTAAAAATTGAATTAATTAAAATTTAAAGTTTAATGCATAGTAACATTCACAGCAAGCAAGAGGGTCTCTGTTAGTACCATCCCAATTTTTTCTGAGGTACCTGTATTTTATTA
>JABASI010004406.1:0-14143 GCA_019776505.1 Tomocerus nigrus | reverse complement strand
TGACAGTTTTACTTCCTAAAATGCATTTTTACTGTAGGTGTATGTTATGTAGTGTACTGTGTACTGTAAAAGGCACGATGTACGTTTCAACACTCTCTATTTATATCTAGGTAAGATACTGCGACTGGAAAATCGGAATTTCGACATATGAATCGTGTGTGACATTCAAAAAACAATTACCTACTCTGTACCAACTCAAAAAAACACTATTATTTTCAACTCATACATGTATACAATGTCTATAAAGGCTATAGGTACTATTTTAAGTCAAGTAAATGCCACAAAAATACCTAAAACAGTGATAGAGGAGGTTAACATAAAACCTATTTCCCAGCTTCACATCACAACACGACAACAGATGAATTCACAATACTGTTCGAGGTTAAATAAATCAACGAAGGATTTTAAAGATCCACTCTAAAGACTAAAGACTCTAGAAATACATCATGATCATATTTTATAAATAATGATATAATAATTCTTATTTTTGAGAATAATTTGTTATGGACATAATGAAATTATCGCCAGCAATGATCGCACTACTATAAATCATCATTTCTACTACAAACAAAAACCTTGCTAATAATAAGCAAGCTCACTTACTAGAAGATTGATATTAATTATACTGAACAGAAAACAAAATACTATTTGATTATACATTACATATTAATAGAGTTACAGAAAATAATTCTTAAATAGAATTTTAGAGAGGTGGTTATTGCTCAAGATCATCATAATCATAATTTTCGTATTTGAATCATGATAATAATAATATTTAGATCTATAGAAGAGTTCTCTAGTAATTACAAAATTTCTTTACATACTGCATGTCTGATTCTAAATGACAATTTCTCATCTCTTTAATATTCTCGTCATCACCTTACATACTAACACCAAAACCGAATTCCCACTTATAATACTCGTTTCGGGGGGGATTAGTGGACTACTAAATGACAGCGGAGAGTTGTCAAAAGTCTGATTGTCTCCGCAACTCATCTGTCCACTATATCTCCCCATCAAACGTCAATGCCGTCAACAAACCACTAAACGACCCATCAGAACAGCAGAAGAGAGCCTTAATTATCAACTCTCCTTCTTCCTACCATTATTTTAAAATACAGGACAAGAGTATGTGTACATATTTAGATATTCATCGTTTCGTATAATAATAATCATAACATAATTATTAATTATAATTACAAATCCTGTGCAACCACTACTAACCAAAACCAAAATTTTCTCTAGATACCAAAAGCAGTAAAGATTGTACAAAGAGTAAGAAAACAATTTTCAAAGGAGATTTACAGATAAACCCTGAAATTAGGTTCAGGGTGATATAGTGTGTGTGAATTGAATAACATAGATAGACAGATTGTGTGTAACAATTAATAAACAATAATCAAAAAGTATTTCCTTCTCAAGAAAACTAAAAAAAGGGTTCGATTCAAAAATCAAATGACACTCATTCTCCGGCAGATTATTTTGCATTATTAAATAAACCACAATATAACAGCGCTATTTATCAATTTAGTATCTTCAACGAAAACTCTCAAAATTATTTTACGGTGCAATATTTTTGATCGCGGAAATCAGTATTCGTATATCGTCGCAATATCTTACTTGGATGCGGACCAAATGATGAGTATGATGAATTGACATTTCACTCTATTATCGACATTAACATCTACATTTAGGGTATTTTCTTGTCGATCACAGTCTAATTCCTTTCTCCGTTTAATGCAAGGGCAAAGACACTGAGTGAGTCACACTGATACAATTGTCTAGGCTGCATTGATGACTAAAATGTAATCTTCTATAAGAGCAGGTAGATAATTACCTACGGCTTTTTGTTCGACTCCTTAAAATTAGACCTACTTATCACTTAAGTCTGGTTAGTTAGATATTCATATTCATAATTATATTATACGAATGCTTGTTAACATTATTGAAAGATGTGCCGTAGTTTGGCTTGGCTGTGTTGTGATTTGAATCGGGAGAATTTCTTTCCATGAACATTACACAAATCTTATAATTATTGTAGTATTTATATTACTACAGACTACATACAGAGTACTTATCATTAACATTTACAACTATATGTATGTATAGTTAGTTACTTTTGTGCAGTTTATTGAATTGGTTTGGATATTGCAATTATTTTGTGTAAATAGCCTCAACTTAGCCATGTACCATCATCCTGTTTGCTATACTTTTAGCTACGAGCGACTTATACTTACAAACTAGAGTCATTTAACATAATCTACGCATTCTATGCTACGTCTATCAATCTAGAGCTAGACTAATAACTAATCGACAGAAGAATATCTAAAAAATACTAACAATTGAACGGATATATCCACGTTTGTCATAATAATGCTGTCAAGTAGCTATTGCTATTACAGTAGTAGCCCTTACCCACAATGATCAATAAAAAACGTAGACTGAAATTCACAATCAGCTGTCTGAAAACAATAACATTTCTAAAACCTTGTTGACATCAAGCGAAGTACATGACTTTTTTAGTATCTGCATGTACAGTAATTGCCCTAGCCATAGCTCCTGGAGTTCTATCGTCACTGCAGCCGCTTTGATGAGAGCCTTCCCCGCTATCATGCTCCTTCTCGACTAGATGATACCTAGCTCTGAAGGCAACCAAATGAGCGTAATATGCTGGAGCTGGAATGGACACACTCCTCGTGCAACGAACGTACGTGTGACACAATTGGTAGGTTAAGCATTGAAGCTCATCCGAGTCAAAATGGTTGTCATCCCAAAGTACGTGGTAATGTGACGGTCGACTCGTACCTTGGATTCCTTGGTGGGAGCAAAGGTAGAAATCGAATTCCGTAGGGTGAGTGATCCCTACGTCCACGGTCGTACCTGCAGGGATGTTACCCGATTTACCAGACTGCTCTTTCTTGTCTGCACAGAACAGCCGGGTGTGATGCCTCTTTTGAACAACGATGAAAGTGATGCCGGGTTTGTAGTCTGCTTCTAGTTTGATGCAAGCCTCGCGAATAGCTGTCAATTCGTGCTGAAGAACCTGCAATAGAAAAGGATGTTGTAATATTTTCCTATAATATCTCTTCGTTATCTTAAAATTAAATTTTCTGCGGAGAAATGAGAAAGGCTGAAAAATGATTGATTCTTACTTGTAAGAACTGGCCTTCCGAGACACCATCACGGTAGAGAATGATGCGATGGGGTTTGTAGCCACCAGTACTCTTGTAGAACATTATGAGCAACTCACGGACCATGGAAGATAGCTCTTGAATGATTTCTTGGCGGTGCTGTTGAACACGAACAGTGGCAGAATATCTAGATGGATGAGCATCCATTGAGCCAACCACAGCAGCTATAGACGGTTTCTTGTTATCTCCTGCAGGAGGGTGCGTTACATCAGCCCCGAGGAATACCACCGGCTCATTAAAAACTTTTGGACGAATGTTAGGAACCAAAATCGAGTTTATTCCTCCTAATTTCACATTGATCTTGAGACACAGATTTGAGAGCGTTTGAGGTGACGTCTTATTCACATTCTTTGCTTGAACACATTGAGTTGCCATGCCCAGTACAGTGTCACCCACCCGTTTCACCTCAGCTAAAATTCAAAATTTTAAATTCATTCATTTCACTCAACCACAAAATAAATTATAAAATTGTCAATTCATACGTTTCGCAATTATTATATAAAAAACAAAAATTGCTATTATTATTAGTATTTTATGTCAAGACTCACCATAAACAGGTGTTTTTCCTGGAAGCACCACTACTACCAATTGCAAGCCTTGAAATGTGGATTTTAGATACTTAAACATAGGCTCCACTTGATCCGGTCCAGTAGCATACTTGCCTATAGATAATATTATTACCAAATCATAAAATTATAACAACAGATTTAAAAACTGTAAAAAAGAGTTTGAAAATGAGTTTTAATTAAATTACAGAAACAAGGTTGTCCAATAATTGGCATTCCAGCATCGTTACTAATTTTCTGGAGCTGTTGAGTAAATTGTCGTAAGGCATCCTCTCTGACGGTCCTTTGTGGAGCAAAGCAAGCGATAGCCCAGACACGGATTTCCACTCCAGTGAAGAATTGTTTGCCTCTCATGTCCCACACCCCTTGGTTTGGTAAGGCTTGTTGTTTCGTCTAAAGGAACCATCAAAAATCGCAACATTGAAGGACGTTCATGGATTGTAACCTTCGCCCTGTTAGAGGCTTGGAACTGGCAGTATCACTGAAACCGTAACGGTAGGGGCAAATGCGCATTAAAGGCTCACTATTCCATCAACCATGTAAATTATATTGTGAAAGAAACCTTTTCTATAGCGAAAAAGCGGGTTGAGCGAGAGGGACATAATTCTTATGATAATAATAATTAAATTTGTCTTAACTTATCCAATCATTCATAACAATTTTCTTTCACTACAGTGTAATTCAATAGAATCCAAAGATTCCGTTCCATTAAAAAGAAATATTAAAAGGCATGAAATGCAATTAAATTAAACCAAAATAGACATTTTGAGAGGGCACTAAATTAGTATAGTATAGCGACCTTCTCCGTTCTTAAAAGATTATAGATTTGCTTTAGAACAGGAAAATAGGGAAAGCACAGTGCACTACCTATTATACATCCGTTCACAATTCCATAATCTTCCCACTTAACTCTGGATCTAACAACAAAAAGATCGGACGTGGCTCAAGTTTCAGTGCACTCGAATGGATGGTGAGAGATGGTAGAAACATACGATACAAACCAAACTTACACGACCACCATATTGCAACTTGGGCGGTGGTAAAACTCGTCCTCGGACCTCCATCATGGAATTGCTAATTGTCAAACCGAACTCTTGAACGTACGGATCATTGTTGAAGTCTGCCTTGTGTACCAAATTGTTTATTTCACGCTCACGATCAGGAGCGGAACGTGCAGTTGCCTTGATCATTGTTGAAGTTTGCATATCCGTCAGTTTTTTAATGCATCGCTGCCCTGCCACTATATTGCAAACCTGCGCCAAGACAATAAAACCATTAATTACCAGGATTAACTGCTAGAACCATTTACATGCTCTATTCATGAAATAATCCAATTATTTTCTATAAGATTCTATTTATAAAACAATTTGAAAAATATCATTTACCTCTAATGGCAGGTATGTGTGCTTGTGTTCTTGGCCTACTTGAAGACAAGGTAAATTCGGATATCTAAGCTTCATCTTATATTTGTCCAAAAAATATTTGGCCACAGTGCACTCCACAGTCTGACCATTTTCCAGTTGAAGGGGAAAGCTTTGCATCTGGGCTGGTCGCCTCGTCACATTGCAAACTCGATACTTTCGCTTCATGTTGCCACAATGAGTGATCTCAATTTTCAATCCTTTGATTTCTTTAGTGAATTTCACACGGTGCGAATCCGCAAGCGGCTTACGCTGGTCATTAATATCACGAATGTCCAGAACTTCACACATAAATTCAATCACGGGCTGTGCCTTGTAGAAAGCCGTTGCAGAAACTAAAACATAAATCAAAGACTCATTCTAAACCCGTACAGACTACAGATGCGTACATAATACACGCAAAAATATAATTACATCAAATTAATAATTCAACAAACACAGATAATTATCCTACCATCAATGTTGAGCATCATTTTCCATTGTGAAGGACGGACACTTTGATGAAATCCGAACCAAACTTCTCGACCTCCTCCCAATGGATGATAGTAACCATCAGGAGAAGAGAAGAAACTTCTCCCAACCGGAGTGTATGTCATTGATGGCAAATGTCGCATCACTACATCGAGAGCCTAGAAAATACAAATCTTTAGTAAATAAAATTATCTAAAACATTCAGTTCTTCAAAAAAATGTTTATTTTTCATTTTCAGAAAGACTAATCAAAGAATCACGTTAAAATCAGTGATTAAAATTTTTCATCATACAATGACTAAATTACTATCAAATAGATATTAAAAATACACCATTTAGCATTTTAATCCCGAAGGCCCGAAAATTACAAGGTGAGTATTTTCCATATACATTTCCAATGCGCAATGCCCTAGCTAATAAATTAATTAGCTAAAACTTTACACCTAGACTCAAAAAGTCAACGATCTGGAAACTGTTCACAATGAAAGCAAATCATTTTGATTTCTTGATATTATACTATGAAAACTGGGTAAGTAGTAAGTAGGTGCTAACTTCATTTATTTTTTATGATTGAGTAGATCAATTGATCAATATCACAATTAGAATCTCCTATAGAGTGCAATATGTACTTGTATAATAAAATATTTCACATTGGGTATAGATAAATAATGTAAAATGAGAAGCAGGCCGGCAGGTATATAAACCAAAATTGTACTTTAAAATTTTTCTTTGATGAAGACCGAGGAATAGTAGCTCGCTTAAATAAAATATTCCAAAATTCCTATTTACAATATTTACATGATATCTTTATAGGATCTTATAATTCTTATAGCCGTGTCGTGTGTGTGGCTGGTGACTCTATCTCTAAACCTCAACCAAAGTGCGCAATTGACAGACATAGCATTTCAGAACAGATGCAGAGCGACGACGATGAGTGAGAAAGGATACGTATAAGAACCTGGGTTTCCTCCAACTATTATCATGTTCCTACTTTGCACATTGTAGCGCAAGCTACACAAAACTACTTTCTGAGCATCCTACTGATTCTCTTCTGAGAGTAGCTCAAAAAAGTCCTATACAGTATATAATATTATGCTATAGTCATACTATAGACCTATAATAATCTATAATATACATGTACATTCTACATCCACTACAGAGATGAATCAGAATCAGACTACGTCTACTTATAGAAATTGGTAAATAATTTTTAGGCCTAAGAAGAGTAGAGGTACTCCAAATTCAGAACGCACTAGATACTCACTGCGTTATGCACTTACATATACAAAATTGACACAATGAGCCAATCCCACTAGCAAAAGCTACCTAACAAAAGTCTATAACAACAAAAGGCTATGAAGGAGGGACTTGTAATATCTCAGCAAGACAAAGACGGATACACTCATTAAAAGTAAAAAAGTTGAAAGGAGAAAGAATACACTTATGAATACTTATTCACAAAGTTGAATGAAGGAGTTATGTTACAATTAAGGCAACGGTAATTAGTTATTAAAAATGATCATTATAGTCAAACTGGGGCAGGATATGCGACTTTTCTTTCCCAGTATCAGCTTTCATTGAAAATTACATAAGAAACTAATGAACAGTGCTAAAAATAAATAAGGAATATGCGCACTTATTTAGGGTCTTTCTAAATATTTCACAAAACTATGCAGTAATTTGAAACTATTTCTTCTATTAATCTCAAGATATTCAAGAGTAATCTTCTGTCACCGCCTGCCTACGCCTGTCAGAGTAGTTTCTTGTCGTACTACCCAAATCTTTTCTACCAGACACTTTAAAGATTAAAAATTTAAGACTCTCTAGTTGTTAATTCAATTATTCTAGAGATTTTCACGAAATTGTATCAAGGAATATTTTATTTTTACCTGAATAGCGTCATAAGGGATGGTACGAGATCTGCCTTCTAATGCTTCTTCTAAAGCGTACAACGACACCCGCGCTACCCATTTGATTTGAACACGAAATACTCTGTCTTTGCCTTCTCCTGGTAGTGTTACCTGAAATAGAGAAAAACATGTTTATAATATTGTCCAGTACCTACCTACTCATCAAAAAGAAAGCGAATACAAATTAGGAGAATTATGCAGAATTGCACTTACTTCGAGATCGACACGATCATTCCCAATAGGAAGTGGGTCCCTTGTGTACAAATTAGAGCGTCCGTCAAACACGGGCTTGAGAGTACCAAAGATCTTGGAATAAGCGTGCACCATTGTTTCGATAATCTCACGATTAACTTTTCGTGGACATTTGTCAGGCTGGATGGCCACGTCATAATGATGGATAAATCCTCTTGGCATTGAGATTTGGAAATGATTTGCCTTTAAGATAATTGGACGTCCTTCGTGTCCCAAGTTAGGCCTTCTTGGACACAAAAATACTGAAAAGAAATAAATACACATAAAAATTAGAAGTCATGTAGCATGTCGTGTTTCTTTCTTCCATAATATATGCACTATTATAAATATTTTCGAAACGGGTTTCTTAAATAAATAACAATAATATTACGGTCTTAGTGCCATTTTTATTCTATGTTGCATTTATAATTTATTATGATTTTTATTACTGTTTACGTGTAATTAAAGACATCGCCCATCGGATTACAAGCAAACACGTTTCATAATTTCAGTGTTTATAGTAGCACACAATTAATATTAGCATATTAATTAGCACACATTTAAACTTTGATTAAAAATTATAAATGTAGCAACATTAAATAAAAAACATCCTTAAAATAGTAAATGATCCCTAGTATAACAATCGTCAGCATTTTGCATTTTAAGTATTGTTATCCAGTAAAAGTTGCTGCTGAGTATATGATATATAGAAGATTGATACTTACTGGGCATATCTGGTGAGGTAGGCGGTTGCTGTAATGGTGACGCAGCTTGTGGAGCGATGATTCCTATAGGACCAGGTGGAACACCAGCACCTGGAGGAACCACTGTTCCCGGTCCTGGAGGACCTGGAGCTATAAAAGAAAGGAGATCATATTTTAATCATCCATATTCATGATACATAAAATCGGCATTAAACAACGATCCATACAACAGGTTATTAAGAAGGTAACAGGGTAAAGAAGAGTAAAAATACACAATAATTATTGATTTTTCTTCCAGAAACACTATAGACACAGTCAGCCAGCGCAGGTTAAACCTGCTATATGACCCCATTCATTGTTTCTATTTTGAGACATGAAAAGATCACAACGTCCATTCAACTTCATCTTCCTCTATAGCCTCTTTAATTCGAATATTCATTATTCATCATTCATCACGATACGCTACGACGATACGATCCAATTTAGGGACACTAAACTTATTTTAATTGCAACTTTCTCAGTAATCTCCCTTCCTTACTACTCTTCTATTAAAATACATTTTTAATGTACTAATCTAAGCAGCATTTATATTTCTAATTACCATTTCACAATTAATTAACACTTTATCAAAACAATAAATGATACAATGGATAGAACATTGAAATTTTAATATGCTTATTCGATATAAACCCCAAGTTTAATAGCACACTTCTTTCAATAAACATAAATGAAAGCAACAAGCATTCACGCAATAAAAACCATAAAATACCTGGCATGGTATTGAATACAAAGTCTTCGGCAGTTTCTGGTAATGAATAACAACTAGAAGAGGGAATAGGGAGTCAATCTACCAGCCAGGTGTTGCAAACCATCAGTAAGTTAGTTTTGTAAATAGTTGGCTATTCCAATGGGGGTATATATATTACATACATTACATTTAGTGTAGTTAGTAGTAGCATATCCCAATCCCTAAGTGTACAGTTTTTACTTTTTACAGTAAAATGGATCTGAGAGAGCAGGCATAATGGAATAGAATGGTTGTGCCTCCTCTGCCATGCCATTATATTACCCCAACCTTGTTACACTATTTTTTATTATCAATCCGTATTCGAGGCATTCTTATCGCAATCGTAAGTCCAAGTCGTTAGCGACTATAATATTATATTATACTTAGTATAGAGAGTTTGAGTCATTCCACTCGACTCGGGCCGAAGTAAAATAAGGTAAAATGTATGCGTATGAAGCGTGAGTCGTATATGAAGCCTCATTTACAGTCAGGCAAAGAAAGAGAGAAATGAAACCGGGTTTAGTGAGACTGATTATTATTTAGACAAGTCTAGCTGGCCAGCTCAGCAAACAGCCCTCTTACTCAAAACGAATTGCTAAGAACTAGTCTACCTACCTATGACTCTGACTCTGACTGACTTGACTAGCTCAGTTCAAGTTACTCGAGTTCAGTTCAGAGGTTCAGACAGCAGCCTACTGAATAAGTTGAACATTTGGGTTCGGTTGCTTTGAATGGAACTTTTAGATATACACATACTTTGTTTCCTTCACTATACAAATACAAATATATAATATTATATCTTCTACACCTCGTCTATGTATATATCCTATGGCTATAGCTTTATAGACTTATAAGATGCTCTTTTACATCTACACAAATTATAATACACATACCTACAGCTACACCTAAGCAAGAAAGAACTCTGATATATTTATATCTGCATGCTTTCGCACTGTATACCTCTAAAATACAGCCTAAAGGGATACACAATATTTCAACTATCTAGATACATGCCATTTCCCCTCTTATTAGTTATTAGCGCAGCGTCTTCAACTTCCGCTAACACTTTATTCTAAGTGAACACGAACCTTTTAAATTTAATATTTTCTTGTATTTTCCTACACGTATTCTATTTCTTCTCATTTCACAATTATCTTTTTTTGTTATGTTTTAAATGACAATGATTTATAAGGGTTTATATTTTCAGCACAATTTTCTTTAGTATATGTATAATATTACTAATTATCAAAATCGAAACTAAATCTAAAGACATGTACTTCAAAAATTGAAACAACGGGAAATGCAATGGAGACATGTTTAATTGCTTAATACAGTAACACAACATGACCGAAATAAAGGATTTAGGATTTTGAGTTAATTAGTTAAACTATTACTAATTCAAAAAAAAATAAATAAGTAATTTAAGCCATTGTTTCCTATAGCAGTCAACACAACAAAAATTGTATTGATCCATTCATAGATAGATTTCTTAACTGATAGACTAAGACTGTTTTAGACTTGTTATTGAGTCACCAATGCCAAATATTGTAATGTCTGGGTCTGGGATTGAATGGACAGAATAATTTTTTTCCCTAATTTGCTGATGTTTTATATTAAACACGATAATACGATAATGCTGTAGGTGTATACTGCAAGATTCTCGTAGACCTAAAAGTGTAGAAGGTTTTGTCGGTCTTGTTGCCTAAATTCTACACGATGCGATGAAACTTCGTGTCATTTACATGAATTTCCAATTTTCAATACTGTCTTTTAATTCCTATCTATAGTTTGCTTATGATTTCAAACCAAACACTAAAAATATTCATAAATATTGAAAACTAATGTGACACCTATTGATATAGATATTACGTTTCAAATTAAAAACAATATATGATCAGCCGATAAGACCAATATATTATTATATCTCCGTTGTCACTTATGTTCTTTATCTCCTCTCTGTATGTGCGCGGACTGTGGTATATAGCTTGTTAATCTCACTATCACTTTCCTTATCAATATCAATTTATATAAGTCACGTCATTATAATATAGTCATCATAGCGAACATATTAATTACTCTTAACCTTTATTTTACTTCAGTACAAGTAAATATCTCATCTCAATGTAGTGTAATTTCCTTTTTCAATATTTTGTGTAGTCCTTTAGATTGCTTAGTTCGATAAAGATACGTCCTCTCTCAAGCTCTCTCAACGAACCCTAAAAAACTTTTTAATGCCCTTCAATTTCTATCGATTCCTTTGTCTTTTACAATGCACTAGTACTACAGTAAATAAAATCAGAATTTGCTAGCTACTATTCTATACATATCGGCTTCGGCTATGGCATGGCTATAATTAAGAACCAAAGATGACGATGACGTTGACGGCACAACACAATCCCACCCAAAGTTGCAATGCATTGTAGTAATGCAACAATCAACTACATAATATAAGCAAAAATACTTTAAATACCATAATATTTACTATTTACCTATACTTAGCTACCTACCACAACACAATACCATCAAAATTATGATGTATTGCTAATATATTAACTATTAAATTGCAAAAAATTAATTTACAAATAAAAAATACAAAATTCAAATACTATATGACTATTAAAGCAATAGGTCTTCAGTTTTAGGTAGATTCGCCATAATTTAAATAATTAAATCATCTCATTGCACAATACTACTTTCAATTCAATTAATGTTGAAATTCTTGGCACAAATCAGGTAATAATTTTATAATTCATTGATGGTGACTGCTGGGGCTGGGTGACCGCAACTGCATGACAATACGGTAAATACCGTATATATTACTACCGAAATTGCCGTGAGTCACTCTGACTGGAACAGTCATCAGTAAAACGCAGTTGTTAACCTGTTACAGCTAAAGTAAATATACACACAGTAGAGTACAGTCATGGTCTGAGTTTACATTTTTAAATATTATTTTAAACATTAAACATTGCTGCTAATCACTAATTGCATTAATGAATTAATAATACAAATAATCAATAATTGATCAATTGATAATGTGCTCGTAAAGACTTTTGTTTATTTGTGAATGATAATTAGAATTGGGTGAGTCGAGTCTACATTTCAACATTTACAGCTATACGACAAACACTATAACTATACTAGGTATAACTATCACTATAGCCTAAAAACTTAGCACATAGGATAGACAATAGAGAATAGAGATTATAATTTACTTTATTTATTTGTTTGAAAATTATTTGGTTTTTGAAATCTCAAACACCAAACTTTTGACCTTTATCTTTTACTTTCATACATACTTTCATTCAACTCCTCAGTTCAACTGGAGAGTGATCTGTCCTGTCATATCTATCTATTGTTTATAAATTCACTATTCACTAAGCGATCAAAAGTTGAAAGTGCGTGCTTTCAGCTTTTTACTGTACTGTGTAGTGTGTAGTGTATAAAAACTTTAACTACTTATAAACGTCTATACTTTATTTATAAGTAATTAGTTTGTTTAGTCATTCATTAGTTTAGTTGTTAGTTTAGCCTTCGTTATTCGTTTGCATTCAGCATTTGTAATTTGTACCAACGGAAACTATGAACTATGTTGTATGTTCTGAACGGAAGCTAATTAATCTGTGTCTTAATTTAATTCCTAAACTTAACCCCCACTTCCCCAAAACCCATGGCTGATGGCCCATACTCTCATACTATACATCATTGGCCATATAGGTGTCCTTAAATTCAAAATTGTAAATACTAAATCATAAATACAATATTTTTCTTTTTCTAAAGAAGAATAGTAAAGTTGAAAGTTCAAAATCCAATAACGAATGCCATAAGTTTAGCTGTTAGCTTACAGCTATAAAGACACTCATTAAACTCATTACACATTAAGACAGAAAAGAGAGCTGGGCACTGGCTGACGTGACGTTTATTTACATTGCTTAACAAGGGAAATGAAATATTATTAAACAAAGACAAGCTACATACTTAAAAGTTGAAAGTAAATGTGAAATGAGAAAAATAGGTTGTATAATGTATACACTTACGTTGGCCGACTGGAAACATTTCTGAAGTTTAGCTGGAAAATCCAAATAGCTATTGTCTACAGGATGAATTTGGCAGTATTTGGAGACAGAGGCTAAATTCCGTCTTCAAAATCGAGGGCACTGGTTTCGTTAAAGAATAGCAATGAGTATGCTATGGCCGTTGTGAGGTTAACAAAGTTAAGGTATACATGTGTGCAAATGTAAAGCTGAAAGGCAAGGGATTCTCCTCCAAAAAATCACGACAATATATAAATGCAATCTGGTCAATATGGACACGACGACTTGAAATATCCTATTGAACAGAGGTCAGGACAACTGAACACAATAATAATTTGATAGAAACAACCAAACCAAACCAGAGGATCATTAAATGCAGAAGAGGAGTCCGCTCTCTTCTTTATTCCTTGGTTTGGTTGTTGTAAGTGATGGTAGTGAGGACGAATACGAATAGCAAACTCACATCCCACATCCACATTGAGTCAAACGAGGAAAGCTTCGTTTTATCTCGACTTGTGGTGTTGGTTTGCAGCTTGAGCCCTCTGATTGTGATTCAGAGCTTGCAAGATGGCTGGCCTGGCAAGCAAGCTATGGCTCTTCTGTGTTGCCTTTTGCCTCCTTTACGCTATGCTACTCCATTCCAACTTCCAACTCCAACTGCTAGCTGCTGCTGCTACTTTACTTTACATTACACACGCACACAGGCACAGACAGACAGTCGAAAAGCGTCCAATTCCCTATTCACTCACATACGAGACGACCCAAAGGCCCAAGACCCAACCGTTCTGTCTGTCTGCAACAACATTCATGCATTCAGAGACAACTTATA
>JABASI010004405.1:0-14148 GCA_019776505.1 Tomocerus nigrus | reverse complement strand
TAGTTTAAATTAAGGCATTAAAAATTTTCTTATGCCGCACTAACTGCACTTATAAAATTTTACGGGCGCCCACGGTCGCCCGTGGGCCGATTTCTCAGACACCTTACGGGCACGGGCGGGCACGAGCACATTTTTCTAAATCTTTACGGGCACGGGCGGGCACGGGCTCATTTGCTACGGGCGCGGGCGGGCGCGGGCACTAAAATATGTGCCCATGCAACTCTCTATTCTGCTATTATGATGCTCTATGCTCTTCTGGCTCTGTCTGTCTGTTGTCTCATGTCTGTCTCTGTCAACTCTGTCTGTCTGTCTGGCTCTGATCTGATGTCTGCTGAGTGCTGAGTGCTGCTGCTGACACTGAATTCTGATGTCTCATTATCAGTCTCATTCTCATCTAGGTGTATCTCATTCTCATCTGCATCTGCTCAATCTCAATCTGCTAGCTGCTCTTATTAATTTACTGTTAACAGTCTCATATACTCTTATTGTCATATTGATAACTGATAAGTGATAATGATAAGTACAGACAGACAGAGTGGTCAAATGGAAATTAGAGAGTGTTTGAGCTTTAATAACTTTTGAACGGGTTCACCGATTTTAATGAAATTTACATCAATGGAAAGAGATGAAATTCTCTAAGAAAATAAGTACGTAACTAGAATAGTAGCTAGATGTATGTGTTGTGTAAAGTGTGATACAAGCTACCAGTTTATTTATTATTGATGGAAATAGAACGAAATATAAATTAATTCGCCATTTCCACGTCATACACCATTTCTTTTTATCAAATTCAAATTCACACTGTGAATGCAGTACACGTTATCTCTCGAATCGATTACGACGACATTACATGATTAGATTACGTGAATATTTTACCGATTATCGAACATCTCATTGATGACACCTATCATGTAGGTAAATGACACTATGCGTTTATAAGTCTTTCATACTTAAACTTTCAAACGAAGTACACAATCAAAATAAAATTCTTACAAATTATTAATTATAATTGCAGGGAATTGCAGGAAAGTTCCTACCTAGAGGTGAAAGTGACCATGAAAAGGTATTACGGGTAAATTGGTATCTGTTATTGGTGTTTTAACCGTATTTTCTATTCGTATCACATTTAAAGGCTTCACAATTCAAATGAGCATGTCTGCTCTTCAAAATGGTATTTTCATTATTCACATTGGTTTTTCCAAATTGGTTTTTTGGGCGTTTATGTCATGTGTATTTATGACATTAAAAATGGCGTATTCAAGTATCCAACTAAGTAGAAACACAATGATGGCATTTGTAAAATCCAAAATAATTTATTTTCGAACCAGTCATCTCTACGTTATGTACAGACATTTTACGTGTTTTGGGAATATTCTTCCATTTTGAGATTGAGAAGGAAATTACGAAGCACTAATCAATTTACACAGAAGACAAAAATGCATGTCAATGCATAACTTTCCGCTCCTGTTCCTCTTCAGCAAATGTTATCAATTCATTCTTTAAATGAGAAATCATCGAAATAGAAATTTTTAACTGCCAATTGACGGAGATTTAGGATATACGAATTTCCCAAATACCAAATTAATAAATACAAATTTGAATTTAATTTAATCAATACTAATTTGATTTTAATAAATACCAATTTGAATTTAATCAATACTAATTTGAATTTATTATACAACAATTTGATTTTATAAAAATAATAAGTTGAATTCAATAAATACCAATTTTAATATATATAGGAGTACCTTGACTTGACCCTAAGCGCGCAACGAGAACGGGTCAAAGGGTCAACGTGACAGGTCGTATCGTGGTTACTACATCATGAAAGTTCATGTTTTTATCTAGGGCGTGTGAACGACATTTTTTCGATTTGGTAAATTTTAATACCCATAATCATTTTTTGAAAAAAGAAAGTCTTGAATAGGGAAATACATTGGAGGAGGTCAACAATGCCATTTTAAACATACTTGCTAACTCAAATATGCAAATATCGGCCTCACCCGCCCTGCAGAATTCTTTTCTCTTTCGAATGAGCTAATCCACGACATTCACGACAAGGTTATGCAATTAATACCCGAATCCTTTTACCCGCTTAGACCGCTAAATATTACATAGGTATCATTCTGTCTTGCCCGGGTATTAACGACGTTACTTTTTCTGAGTACTATAGGCAAGCTGTAAGTGATGTGCCTTAGACGTCGGTTACATTCCACTTGGCTGTTGGGCCGCCTTGAGACTAGACTATCAGACTATCAGGATCTGTTTTAGGCTGATTGGGACCAGTATCCGGAATTTTTGTATAAACAATTTCGTATATGGGGGGTTGGAATTACCGTATCTGGGTGTGGAACGATCGTATATGGTAATGGAATTTTCATATCTGGGTCATATACGAAATTGTCTATACGAAAATTCCGCGATTCTGGAAATGCATAGTACAGGGCACTTGAAAAACCAACCGTTGAAATGCGAAACTTGTGGCAAACGGTTTTCTGTCAACGAAACTTTGCAACAACACTCGAAATTGCATAAACAGCAAAGACCATGTTAGTTTACAAAACATCTGTTCATCATTTAACTAATCGAATTAATTATTGACTTATAAAGAAGTAAACTGTAATAATTGATAAACGGATGAATTAAACAATAACTACTCATTATATAATTTTTCTTACTTTGTGTTTTACAGTTTTTATTGGTAGAAGTATGTATCATTATTTACACAGAATGGATTAAAATTACGATATAGGTACTGTAAATAATTCTAAAACTACGTGATAATATTTACAAATGGGAATATTTTGCTAAATGTAAATGTAAAGCGTAAAGGTATGTCAGTGTTTCGTGATTTATTAAAAGACAAGCAAAATTAATTTTTAATTGAAGAATCAATCAAATTGACGAATTAGTTAATAATCCCTATATATTTCATTTAGAATTAAATTTCAATTTTAACGTCAATTTTAATTGTGTTGCATCAATATTTGTTGATTTAGGAGGGCATAAATTAAAAGCCATAAAAATAATTTAAATTGACCTAAGAAGCTGTAAGCTGAAAGGGCAAGGACATTAGCAATAATATTAACCCATGTTCGGTACCCAATACCTTATTTTATGAAAAAGTAAACACAGTTCGAATAATCGAATCGTAAAATATTGACAGGCTATGAACATTGAAAATGTAATTATAAGTCGGCTAACCGATTCTTGCTTAAAGCTGAGTTGTGAATTGCTTTTGAAATCAAGTAAGTAGGGCTGTAATAATGTCTTTATGTTCTGAGGTGTGTCACAAGTCCCTCGGAGTAAAAATAACCCGAATGTCAGCATCCGGAGGAATAGCTACACAAGAAATCGGTAGCTGGCATGGATTTTCCATAGAAGTAATGTCAAAGTTCTGTAGAATGGCAATGGTTAGTCCTGTGGTAATTTTCTCGACAAGTCGATAGCCCATGCAGGCTCTAATGCCAGTGGAAAAAGGGATGAAATGAGCAGGTTTGAAGAATACACCAGCCTCAGTCAAAAATCTCTCTGGAATGAATTGATCTGGCTCGTTCCAATATTTTTCGCTGGTGTTCAGCTCGTAGTTGTTTAAAATGAGCATGTCCCCTTTATGGATTTTGTAATCTGGAGACAGAGTAAAACAATTAAAAACGGTTAAGTAATTTAGAAACCTCATTTTGGCTTCAGGTTAATTGTCAAGCTCATGCTGTGACTTAAAAGCTTTTCATGTAATGTGTATGTGAAACATTGATAGCTTTCATGTCGCTGTCACTCCAATTACCTTCTATAATCGTTTCTTCAGAAGCAACGTGAGGAACAATTGGAGACGATGTCTTACGGAGGGTCTCGTATAGCACAGCCTGGATGTAATCGCTATTCCCTTCAACGAAGTGCTGCGTACAAATTAATGAGAAGGCATTATAAGCATTTCATCAGTATGACCCTTACACCATTTAAGTTGCAATATTTCTATGTCAATGTCATATTACTCTATTATCATGTCACTACAATTGTGGCATAACGCTACATTTTCCTAGAATTATATAAGTATGACAGGTGTCAATAAAATATTTATATAAATTCAACCAATATTTCCTATTAAATGTTAATGCTCCTGTATTAACAAGGATAGAACTAAAAGTAGCCTAGGTACGTTGCCAGCCGTTTCAAGGCAGGAATCCTAGGAATAGGTACAACCTTATTTACAGTCTATAAAAACAGTAGGACAAACTCTGCTAGTAATTGCTACTAAGGAAGTCGTATACTTAACAATGGGACTAAGGATACGGCTGAGATCAATTGATGAGAAATAAAATGCGTACCTTTTCATAGATTTTCTTAGACAGACCCTTGACTGAAGCGATGGCAATCAGAATTCGACCGAGGAAATTAGACACAGCAGCATGACCTCCGATGAAATCTTCGAGCATGTAGAGTACTTGCTCTTGAGTAAGTCTCGTATCTGGAGCTTCATCTTGCAAATGGGATAACAATGTATCGACAAAATCTTGAGGGTCATCTGTATTCAGTCGGTCTCTGTTATGAAATAATCACAAGAGATCAGTAAACTTGGCCTTTAAAACATTTTTTCTCGTTGATACGCTTGTAACTGAGGAGGTACTTACGTGTGAACATTAATTATGCGTTTTTCCACAAACTCTCGTATTTGTTTCCCCATAGACACAAACTTCTGCAGATGAGAATTAAAAACTGGAGCTAGAAAGGGCAAGACATCCGTAGGGTGGCTCTGGTTGATTTCCCAAAAAATTTCATCGAAATTCCGGACAGTATTTTCGAAATCGGAGTCCATTTCCTCGTCAAATCTTTGAGAGCAGAAGTATTCGAAGAATATGTTGGCACATGCTTTCTGAAGGTGTAATTTCAAAGGAAGATGAGGGTTTTCTCTCAGTCGGTCGTTTTCAATGCTTCTTACGAGAATAGTCCCTGCAGTCTCAATTGCAACCTGAAGATCTTTATTTAGTAAAGTGGAGTGACAAAATCGTCGGGCCAGATTCCGTCTCTTTTTCTGAACTTTGGAGTAGTTACAAAAGGCCAGAGCTGAAATGGGATAAATAAATATGTTTATTTTCAAACAGTCAGTCAGTAACCCAACGACAGGGAAAGTGAACCGTTATAGAATTATAGCATGCCATAAATGTTCTGTCTGATCTGGAGTCTGAAGGTTAGATTAAATGATGTTTTTGTGTTCGCTGTTTATTATGACACAACAGGTTTACAATACAAAGCCTTAAGTCGATTTTATTGTCAATGTCACGATGACTAATGCATAAGCTCAAGCCACAGAGTAACAAATCCTTTATTATTCAATCACTTTACCCTTTGCACAAGCGTTTCGATTGGGATTTTAATACTGTACTACAAATAACCTTCTGTGGTCGTCTACAGTCATAACTCTGAAATTAACTTACAATTTTCTTTGTCATTTCCAAACAGCAATCGGTAGCGGTAAAAATTTGGTCGGTCCAAGAAACTCCCTCCCTGCTCTACTAAAATCTTCTTCATCAAGTACAATGAATTTACGACGACTGTCGGGACACATCCCAGTTGCAGTGAATAAATATCCCCGTACTTCTCCGATAGCTTCGTCATTTCAATGAAAGGGTTCCTGTCAAACAATGCAAACGGAATTTTAGCTAGGTAAATATGTCGTAAAAAACTCTTTCTAGCCCTATACTATAAAGCATTATAAACAGCAAACAATATTGTTGATTTGATTCTCACCCTCGCAGAAGATATAGATGACCAATAAACGGTAATTTCGGTGGGGAGGGCAATAATTTCAAAGATCGCTTCCCCTCCGTAGCTTTCCCCTTCTTTTTATTTGAAGTAAGCACATAGATTACTACTCCTAGCAAAAATGTTGAGAGCAAAATAAGGCAAAATTCTTCACTTCCACTGTATCCTTCGCCAGTAATTCTGCAAAACAAAGATATTTTAGATATCGATTCATGAATTAAACAAGATGGGCATAATCTCACAATACCCCACCCAGTGACCTACTGGAAAATGCAAACGTAGTCTGAGTGTAAAAAACATTCATGATGTCTGAGTAGTCTGAGAGGATAGGCATGAGGCTGTAAATGATTGTTTGTTGGTACTTTTTGTTGAAAAAGCATAAGATACTAATTGAAAGTGTAATAGAACATCTTATTTCGATTAGGTAGTAACTTGTGTAACGACTTAATTTACAGAATACAATCGTCTAGAAATGTCGTAAACGTGAGCGAACAGTTATAATATTACGCAGCACAAAATGCCCAACCAAATGTAGAGACTCCCATTCCCATCTTTCTCAGCCATCTATCTCTGCTTAAGGGTTTCTATTTCTCGTTAATACGCAACCAGGAAGTCTAGACTAATCTTAAAGAATTAGTTTGTGCTCATATAATGCACTTGGTGACACCTTACAGCTAATTCTACTACAGTTATGCGGATAGGTGTTGTATGTAACTGTAAGAGTCTTGGTTGATTTTGGTGACAATTCCACAGTAGTAGACTGTAGACCTTCCCCTGTCCTTGTTTATTACCTGAAGACTACTCAGGCTGCTATGAAGATGAATGAGTTACGTACCACTGTGCACCCTATGCATATTTTTGGTCTCGTCTGATGATTTGTGCAGTTTTCAGACGACTCTACATAGCCTGTAGTAATCTGAACAACTTACATTATCATTATGCTGCTGTCTGTTCCGTTGGGCTAGAATAGACTACTACAAAAATCCCAAATAAATGGGGACATCACTAATGGGACAGGCTAAAACGAGACCAAAATCAAATACGTAATAGTATTCGTTGCTTAATAGTAATTTATTTGAATACTACATAAGTTGATCAAATAAGTGAAATCCATGTTTTAATTTACAAGTGCCTTTTAGGCAGATTGCTCTGTGCCTAGCCTTTCCCAGTTTGTATAGGGTTAAATTGTAATTGTAACTATAATCACCAAGTATCTGTGCATGTAAGCCTTTAGCTTGCCTTGCATCCAAGTCAAAAGTTGACTGTCTCAGTCTCACTCTCATGTCTCCCTTAATCTTGACTACTCTATTTAGTTGCCAATGCCATTTGATATCTGTCTCAGTCTGAATCTGTCGACTAACACTGGTTGACTACTTGTGAAAGTTAGCTGCTTCCGTCGGACTGGCATAATATTATGTCAGGCAGGATTATATCTGAGGCAACTTGAGACAAAACTATGTGACTATGTGATGCTGATGCTGGCTGGGAATCTTTTTACTACACATTTACCATACCACTTACAGACTATACACTATGCACAGACTAAACTATTGACTAGACAAAGTCTTTGCAGATGATTACTTATGCATTTTATAATGGTGCATTGTATTATTTTACTGATTGTACTTTTTGTAGATTTAAATTCCTAATCCTTTACAAAAGCAGTGTTCTAACAATTGTCTCTGTGTCTTGTAGGTAAGTACCTCTAGATATAACTGCTTCATTACTTCTGGATAATTAAACAATATATTTATGAATCAAATAAATAATTACAATACATAGTGTATGATAATACGTTCCTGCCCTTGAGATGTGGTGCACCTTACTAAAGATAGACGATTTGAGTTTTTAAACATGCTTCTTACACTATGGTCTTTGATTTCTCATGGATTGAAAACAACCCTCATGGGTTATAATATTATAAAGGACACTTGAGAGAGGAGAGATATTTTCTAAATCTGTATACTTCGTAGATATATATGTAATAAGAAGTAGTAGCTCATTAGATCTCCTAGCATTGCACCAAAAATATGCGTTTACGCCACGCTCATGTTTCCTTACAAATGAAGCCACAGAAATTGAATCTATTAAATACATTTCACGGAAACAAAATTTAGCATGCTGTTACTTTTTGCGGCGCTTCTAAGAATAATATTGTTATTACGATATAAATACACTATAAAATTAATTAGAGACATAAAAAACTGTCTCACAAACGAACGACAGTCTGTCTCCTATTGTTAAAGAAAAAAATTTAAATGTTGCAGCATCTTTCTAAATATGTGGGATAGGTTATTATTTCTCTTCTCCCAATATTACCGAAATTATGCCTATTTTTATGTGGTATCAATGTAGAAAGGGGAATTAATTGCACGATAATTTGTGAAATGAAGGAAAGAATTATAGAGCTGAAGATTAGTTTACAAAGAGAATGTTCTAGGGTAATTTTTTTGTACGTCTAAGCTGTTAGAAGTCACTTTCCCATTAAATGTTACGGCTTCTGAAATAAGGCAAGTACTATTTACGCATTATCATTTTATGGAAGTGAGCAAGTTCAGGTATGAATTAAATTAAGTGGCCTGGAGACCAGGAATTTCCTTATGACTTAGTAACATTAAAAATGCAGACAGGAAGTAATTGATATAATATCTTCTTTAAAAAATGTGTATGGATAGAAGATAGTGAACAGACTGATATCGAGAAATGTAAAGTTTGGTTCTGGAGCAAAAGCTGAGAATCGACACCTGGTTTGGGGGAGATAAATTTACCTAGGCTTTACAAATGATGGTCATGATCTTAATCTGAATAAAAAATGAGTCGGAGGGGATCCTGAGGCTTTTTGATGGAACTCAATAATTTCGATATCAATTATAAACCAGAAGGGAGTGAATGTGGAGGAAGTATAATACCTTGACATGATGCGGAGAGCCATGATGAGTAAACCAGATCGCTGCGTAATAATATAAATGCAGTAACGTCGATGATGATTTAGTAGTAGAGCTGTAGTTCAAGGGTCACTTTAAATATTTTTCACACTCGACAAAGAAACTTCTTACAGAAGCATTGTGCAACTCAGAGGAAGTTCGGTGAGCTAATGAAATGGTTTATATAGAGAGTCGAAATATTTAAAGGGTCCAGAGAGGATGAGAACCAGACTTCCAGTTCACCTGTGTACGATACGAGATCAAGGATCAAGCCAGCTAGGTTACGAAAGCAAAGCAGTAGGTAAATATTCATGAAGTAGGGCTGTCGAACGAACACCTAAACTTAAACTCCCATACGCCATACCAAACAATGTGTTATTAAGGCCTCTGCTAAGTCTCACTTGCTGGTCTCCTAGTCTCATCCTCACAACTCCAGTCTTCTTCTCTCCATCCAATCCACAATCCAGCCACTACCAGTTAAATCCTATTGTATTTTTGTAATTGTATGTTCATCGCATGCACTGCTCCACTACGCTAATAAGAATCCCCTCTAAATTACCGTGGAGCAGAATGGGAAACGAGGACTTATTATTACAGGTACACACCAACACACCTACACACAGTCAACAGTCAGCATACAGATTATTGAGGTGAGGTATAAATTGTTACACCTATGCAAGTGCTCTGCTACTGCTAACAAGTGTCCTAGGTGTTTCACATGCAGTTACTACAGTCCCAATTTTCCACTAACTACTACTGCCAAATCAATAACTGACAGGTAAATAAATCTCCAGGTGTAATTATTGTCTTTTTCTCATTTTATGTTACAAAAGTAATCAATAAGTCATTAAATACTTAAGCTAATTGTAAGAGTATTCCTACATTATTTTTAATTGCTATTTTTCTTCATTAAAAATCTTTATCCTACTATTTTTAGGTCTCTGACAGTGCAGTGTGTTAAATGTTTGCTAACGTAAAGAGGTCCAATGAGAGTCAGTTCTTCTAAAATACAATTAGTGGCTTTTCTTTACTCAATTGTTGATTGCTTTATTAGCCTTAGAAGAGCCCTCAAAATAATACTACAGCAACTCTAGCTACCAGCTACGTGTTAGATATATTTATAGCTCTCACCATTGTCACCATAATAATAATATTGTGGATGTTATTAGGTTTGCACTATTATAAATATTATCTTTATAATACTCTTTGTTATGCTCTAGAGGTAGGTTGGTAATGTTTTTGATGACTTTATTACTACATATTTATTTCCGAAAATACTAAAATAACAAAGCTGTATGTGGCAGTATAGTGACAGTGATACTGTGCGATACTTGTTATGGATTGAGTAATCCTAAACTAAACCATGCCACTGTCATACTGTTTACGATTTGACTCCAAAACTTCTGTCCACTTCACCCAAAATACAAAAATCTTCAACAGCTTACTTCATTAACTAAGGATTTGGGTAGGAGTGTAAGAATAGGAGCTCCGTGCTACATATAGGTAATTTATTCTTTATAGCCAAGGCAGTAAAATTTACCGATTAGGTACTCGTGTTATCCTAAGAACCTAACTCAGCTTTACACCGACGAATAAGATAATCAAAATATAAGCTATATCTGCATTTTGAAGTGACACAGATGGGCCTCTTTATTGGTCTTCATTATATTCAGATGCCTACCTATTGTCATTTCATTGCCATGGCCAATGTCATTCTTTCATCTGTGCTGACAAAAATATTCTGACTCCAGAATAGAGTAGCTCAGTAGCATTACCAAGGCAAGGCATAAATACAAAAAAAAATATTGGCTAAATTGGTTGGCAGTAGGTTGATATATATCACGATATAATATCTATCACGAATATGAAGTACCTATACAATAAAATTATTTATTTATTTGCCATAATAATGAATGAATAAGTACTAAGTACTATGATGAAGACGCTATTTTTTATTGATCCCGCCGATGATATGCCCATTATGTAACTTGTTATGATAGTTATGATATTATGATAGTTACTAAATGAAATTCCAGGGTAACTGCTTATATTACAAATGTGGAAGGGGGAACAGGGATACTCTTATTTTAAAACCTACATAAAATATTGTTAGAAAACATCACTTAAATTAGCAAAAAAGTAAGTAAGTAAATAAAAGCTAACAATAAACAGAACGTACAGAATCCATTGGGTAATTAATTTGACGATGCGTGCAATAACTAATCTCGCATTACCTCCTTGCCTGGGAAGGGACAGTAAAGTAGAACCATGCATGACCATGATTTTTTAATGCGAATTCCAAAATTTCGATTTCGAATTCCAAAATTTCGATTTTCGATTTCGATTTCGATTTTCAAAATAAGCGCCTCAGTGCAAAAAATGGACATCTAACAAAAATAACTATTAAACTCAAAAATCCTTTCTGGCTTGATATTTTGTGACTTTAAGAGAAAGAGTTTAAGAAATTTAAAGTCCCAAGTGACGTGACTTGTGTGGCAGCCGGTTGCAATACAAGTTTCAAAATAGTCTCTGAAAAATATAATTGTTTGCAACGGGAGTCAAAATAAATTAAAAAGGCAGCAGCAACGCGCAACGCACCCAACACAAAATTTAGAAAATTTACCCTTTTCTATCGTGTAGCCAACCGTTAAAGCTTATAACATCAATAAGTGCGCGAAGTGAAAGCAAATCACCGTAATTAGCCGTCAGCGCGTACAGAGAAACTAAAGCAATGTAATATAATGACCGAGCGCGTCTAGGAATAAAGCCGTCATCTTCCTGATGATAGCCATGGCAAACGCTGAAACGCAATCTTAAATAAAGGTTACCCTCGTATACTAAATGTCGTCATGACTTCCTAATATTATTATAAGATTGAAAATTTGCAAAGAAACGAGATTTCAATTTTTCCTAATACGTTAATTTAATATTTAACATTTATTTTAATATTCAAAAATGCCCCGATTAAATTTTGGGATTTTTGTTTTTATTGTCATATATACTGATATTGGTATCAGTTTTACATAGACTGTCTTTCATTTACTTACTTTATTAGGATCATTATTTGTCCAAAACAAAGTGTAAGTGCAACTGTACCTCATAGGTTTAGTTTTCATTGAGAAACTGGCAATGAATTCCAGAAATCCGAACGGTCGGTAAAAATGGAGTCAGCCATTTGAAATGGTTCATCGATGTGAAACCATTTTATACGATGTTCGTCAGGATTTAGTGCCGTCCAATTTGTTCCAGTCACCTGGTAGCCATTCGGATCCCTATAAATAATATAAAATAATTTATTTATTCAATAACTGCTAACCGTGCTTTTGATTTTTGGTGAGATTAATTGCTAAATCACCACTTACCCAAAGGTGGCGAAATTAACCCACAACTTTACATATATTTTAGACATGTTGTAGTGTTCGGACTCCTTTGTTATTTCGGTATTAGACTTTCTAAGCAGAAGTTGCAAATCTTCCCCATGGGTAACATCTGTATTCATCATCAGTAAGTTTGCTTTACTCAAGTGTCAAATCCAATACAAAAATCAGAATCAGTAGGCACATAGACTTTAGCTGGCCACTGAGATATATAATTGATAATATGCGTTTGCATTTTATGTGATTAGTGGAGTGGTCTTAAAATATTTATTAAATGGTAGTATAATAATATTCATGCTCATGACCATATTTTATTAGATGAAAAATTACCTAATTCTTCTTTGTATTGTTGTAGGCCAGTGTGTTGTAGTTCTCCCTTCATTTTATTATACGTTACGAAGTAATTAAACACGTTATTTTTCCTATTTTGCGAATAAGAGACAGCGAAGTCCTTGATTCCCTTCAAGAACCATCTGTCAGAGTACAGATGAGAGAGCTTAAACTTTGTATCCCACCCAATGGAGTCATTAGCATTAAAGTAGAAATGTCTAATTTTTTCAGATATCTCCTTCCCAACAGTAGAATTCGATTCTTGAATGTCCTGATAGAAGAATGTGATCGGCGCAACAAAATTCCAGTTGACGTCCATGGATTGAGACCATGTTGGATCGTGGGCGACGTCTATGTGTACATTATAAAAATTTTAATTGTACATTGTACTTATCTACCAGTACGGTACCTACCCTTGTCACATAATAATACAATTAAATTAGATTTTCCCCAAAACTGGCTGGTTAAAACCAATTATCCCGACTAGCGACTTGCCCGTTAAATACTCAGTAGCCAGTGCTAAAGCATTATTTAGGATTTAATGACGGTTTCGAATATTCATTTTTTCTTGTTGGAAATTTGTGGGGAATTGGAAACATAGAGATATTGGCCCTCACCTTACGAATTTAAAATGCAGTTTGCCTCTCACTTTTGTTCCTATTTCCCATTTTGCAAACCATTCAGCTGTAAGTACATTTACCTTACCAATTTTCCCGTTGCGAAAAGGGAGTTACTAAATTTCTTAAACCTTTTAATTGTGACTTACAAGCTCCGTGCAGCAAAAGTCCATCCTCCTTGACGCTACCAGTCATTAACGGCACATTAGTGGGGCAATTTCCGGAATTGATGATATTTCTCGGAGTTTCTGCTAAAAAATTATCTCTGCCATCTCCAACCATTTTCTCTACTGAGGGTACGAAAATGTAAAGTGGGTCTACAAGCCATTTGACAAATGGCTTTCTTTGCAATTTCACAATGTCCCTTGCATCCTTATTCTGTAGACAGGAAACAATGTCCTTCGTATCATTGAAAAGACAACCTAACTCTTTGGCAAGGATTTTTGCATTTTCTAAAGGCCGTGGTGCAAATGCCCAAGGGTTGAGTGCAGATCCACTTTGGGCCACTGCTCGATGAAATAAACCACGACTCATATTAGACAGCAAGTGATATGTCACCGAAGCTCCTCCGGCACTGTACCCGAATATTGTAACTTTATTCGGGTCACCGTTAAAAACTTTTATATTTCTCTGGACCCACTCAAGTGACTTCACTTGGTCTTTCAAGCCCATATTCCCTAGAGCTTCTTCGTCTTCCGTACTCAGAAATCCTATTCAGATACACAAAGATTTCAGTCAGTCCAAAAATTTTAGCCGGGCTAGTAAAACAGCGTAGTTTGTACCCAGTGCACTGAGACGATAGTTAATGGTAACAATTACAACATTCTCGTCCATTAAATACATCGCATCGTAACGGTTTCCAGAACCAGCCAGAAAACCTCCTTCGTGAAAGAACACCATCACTGGAAATAAAGGTGATCCATCTTCCTCGGCTATCTATACATAAATAAAAATAGCAAAATATTCGAAAATGAGTACTATTGAGCAAATAGCTTGCTTGCAAATTACTCAAAATATAAATTTTATTGTTTGGGCCACTTTTTTCGATGTGTTTTAAAATAAACGACCTTCGGAGTGTAGACATTTGCAAAAAGGCAATCCTCCACGCCGTTGAAAACATCAGAACCATTTTTCTCAGAG
>JABASI010004404.1:0-14151 GCA_019776505.1 Tomocerus nigrus | reverse complement strand
ATAGTCTTCCAAGTTAGAAGAGCAGCGCGGTGTTCGTCTGAAGAGAAATTCAGAGAGCTTTGATAATGTTCCTGCCTCGGCTGTCTAAATTCACAATGGAAAGTCTTTTGTTCGTTGGACTCCTGCTTATCAATCATTCTTGCGTTTTGGGAAACGGTAAGTCAGTTTTCTTCCCCTATAATGACATTTACATAAAAAGCCTTTATTACCCACGCTGTGCTTATGTAAATGTGTACTTATCGTTAGTTATGTATGTAACATTAATACATATCTTAATTCTTACGAATCTTATCGTTAGTTTACACATTAAGTTATTCGTGGTGGACTTTTTTTATTGCTTTATTTTATAACTACTTGTTGTTATTTATGTATATTCGTTCCAACGGGGGGAGAGAACGTATTGAGCGTTTTAAAATTAGACACTGCTGGTTACTGTAGAAAAAACATCTGTTCTCAACGAAAGGTCACGTCATTCGTTACTGAATCTTAACATTATGCATAAAACGTAAATAGAATCGATAATTATCATGCTAATTTCGCATAGAAAACAGAAAATGCATTAAAGACAAGAGCCTAAGTGAATGAGTTGGCAATTTATGGCACAACATTAAAGTGGCATGATTAGCAGAGAAATATTCACTGTTCACTGAAATCAACAGGGATTCCTTGTGTGGTATCGTAAGTGACTAAGTTTGTTCTGCCAGAGAGTTTACAAGATATTTAGGGAGCATTAGGTAAGAGAGAAGTGTGTGCCTACTTGTAGTTTTAATATTTAAATGCGTGTAATAGAGTGAGATTAGGTATAAATTGCTGGAGCTGACTATAAAGACTTGACCTGATTGGCCTGTTGGTCGCTCGTGAGAGAAAGAAAGTTAAGCACAAGACAAGAATTCATTTACTTGACTCTATCAGACGTNAAGTTAAGCACAAGACAAGAATTCATTTACTTGACTCTATCAGACGTTCATATGTCAAGTGGAAAAGAGGGAAGATTGATCGAGCCGGGTTAGACAGCCTTACATTTTCTAGTTGATTTTGACATTGACAAAGGAATAATAAAGAATGCCGAGCGAGACATGACTTTATTAGCTAAACAAACTCTTAGTTCAAGCTTTACTCCATCCTTCATCTTCCTTTATTCATTTAGCTCAACTCCTTTTTATTAGAGTCTGGGCCTTCCCGACCCATTTTGGCTAACCTCAAATTGCTTTGGCTTATTAATGTTTTACGCTACGTACTTTAGGATTTCCCTTGTTCACTTACTTTTTCTCATTCTTGCATTCCGGCGTTTTTTGCAAGTTACCTATCTGCGGAGATACTCAATAGCACGCTAACATCAATTTACATCATCTTTATTTAATCATTGTACAAGTACATAAATTATAGTGTAGTTATGTAAATACATATTTTTATTTGCATTGTGTTCAATATATAATGCTTTATTAGCCTACCATACATACCAATCAAATGAACGAATTGTTATTGTTAATTATTGTTAATCTACTAAAGTGCTCATGAATATTTTATTGATATTTTGCTATAAATATTGTTAGGCGCTTGAAACTTTTATTAAAATATGAATTTTATCTAAATTGTGAAATCAGAAAAAACAAACATTTTGATGAAAAGGTTATATCTCTTTCTCTTATGGTTAATATATATTGGTCTTCATTCCTTTCTTGACATATACAGATAGATATATTTGCAATTTGTCACATAGAATTTTGAGGGAGTGATTTTTTAACTAACAACCGAATATGAATGCCTAATGCTTGCTTACAATATCAGTAAAGATAGTAATAATGAGATTTGGCATGATTTTGTCTTGTGAGCTGGATACCTAATACAAAAACAACAGCGAGAAACTGAGGGATATACTAAAATATTCTTAGAAAAAGTTGGGTTTGTAAATTGGTTGTAGTTTTTTAGTGCACGATGTTTGCTAAATAAAATAATCGCATGAACTGGCTATATGGTGGTAGCTTGATAACTATAAAGGTACAGGAAGATTTTCCCTTTTCACCATTGCTACAAATAAGGAGGAATGGAAAGGGACATGATCTGTGAAGAAAAGAAAAGTGAAAACTTTGTTCTAGTATTTAATCTTTTTCGGCTGAGTTTAGGAAAGGTGATAACCAGTACGCGGCCTGTGCCTTGCTTGGATGTGATGTACTGTTATGGATACTGTGTATTCTGTAACGTATTGAGACTTAAAGTTAAGCCTCGCTTCGGACAGATAAGCAGGAAACTCTATTACCCACTAGAGTTAGTTCGTGACGAGAATCTTGTTTCAGGTTCTACATTAGTTCCAAACTGATTTAACAAGAACTTGTGTAGCTGTCTGATAGAGAGCTAAACTTGTAAAGAGCTTAGTTTGCTTACGTATACCTACTCCCATTATGCACCACGCAGTTCCACTACTTTTCTAACTTACTACTTTATCAACTATCATTCCCACTTATTTTTCATTTCGCTCTGGACAACTATACATGCTTCAATTTCATTTTTGCACAATTTTCCTTCAGAATCTCCAACTATGACAAAGTATCAATGACGAGTCTCAATTACAAGAATAATATAAGATTCTCGTCAGTGTTTTTGATATAGCTTCAAAACGATGTTTAATTTTAGTACAGTACATGTTTTGTTTATCTGTAAAAACATTTTCATTCATTTTGCGTAATTTTTCATCAAAAGACAAAAGGGTCAATGGATAAAACAGTCGGAAAGAATAATGTAAGGTTAAGATAGAATAGATTTATCGTTTTTGACGAACCAATTGCGTTGAATCTATCGAACGCAATCTTGATGCCCTTAAAAAGCTTGAATTGTTTATAAAAAAAGTTAAGTTTAATCGTTTGACAAAGCTATACTGATGACTGCTGCGTCATTTGATGTTAGAAGTAGTTAGAATTGCACTACAGTGTTAAGGTGGTACCTACTATAAATAAGTAATAGGTGTATACGAAAAAAGTTTTAGATTGGTGGTCTCCTCTTGTAGATATGTAGCCATTAATTTAAAGCGATTAATTTGGATTACATAGTTATTAGAGAAAATCTATTAAGTAGGTATAAAATTGTATGGTTAGTTAAGGATTATGTTTAAATGTTCGTTGTAGGTTTGTGGAAGGGTTTTTAGTTTTTGGAGACAATGTTGGAGAAAATGAATAGTTGAGTAACTACATGAGTCCGGTTCTAGTGTGACCATTATGAAAAGCTGGAAGAATTTTAATGGACTATAGCTAGAAAGATAATAGTAGTATGTTGATGAATAGTAAGAATAAAAGAAAATGCATAGGAATGGTGAAATGGAGCGTCATAATCTCATTTACGACACAGTAAAGATAGAGTTTGGCAAGGAAAATGTAAAAAGTTGGTTATAATATTATGGAGGCGTCTTTTTGAGAAGATTCTCTATTATGTACAACCCTTTGGTTATAAATACAGTAATTTGGAACATGAGTCTCATTTCTCTGGTCTATTTAGGAAAATGGATGTTCTTTTACTTTTCACTGCACGAACCTCCACTCAGACTCTTGACTAACGTAAGCAATTATCATTTAGCTTATCGTTAACGGCCGAACTACTATATTACTACATCTAGGTATGTACCTATGTCTGTCTCTGCACACTTGCTACTTGCACAACACATTAGTAATAGTATATGGCTAGTCTATGTGTAAAATAGACACAGATAATAATAGGAGAGATAGAGAAAATGTTCAATTGTGTATTTTCTCGTCTTTACTTATTTTAGCTAGGAAAATGCTAGTAAAATAGTAAAGCAAAGTAAGATTGTGTATATAAGGAAGGCAGTGTGTTGTTTTTAGAAGAAGAAGAAGAAGATAATAATATTTTGTGCTATATAGTTTAGTTGTAGCAGAGAGGAAGAAGGTCGGTAGTCGGTTTGTATGGTGGGCCACGCCATGGCATTATACCTAAGAATAAAGATAAAGCGTCGTAGTTTTAGTTCATGACATGCTGAAGTCAAGCACAATTAGGCACGACTCGAATTCCCGTCTATCTCTATTAGCAGTTTTTACTCTGAACTCAACAGACAGTCGGCTTTCCACAGTCTGCGAGACTGGACGTTATAAATTGACACTACTTATTGTGGAGGAGGGAATATTATTTCCGCTCCCTTTCATGATCTACCTGATTATTACCTGCCTTTTCCCTTTGAAAACTATTGTAACTCTTGCAATCTACTACACACAGAAAATTATATGAATTTTGAAGGCTTTTAATAATAAATATCATATAAACTAGAATACAACATTAAAATATAATAGGGCAAAATGATTTTCTCTGATTACATGGAATTGCTTTAAAATCTTTTCATGTTCTGGAAATGTGAACCTTGCCAGCTAAAAAGACGTGTGTGCATTTTATTTATACTGCAGCACGTATAGGAATGTAAGAATGTATGTATAAAAGTTTTAATTATAACAATTTTCTTGGTTTTAACACCTGCCGGACAAGTAGGGAGAATCCCTACAGAGATTCAACTCAATTCCTACCTACCTACCTACCTATGTACTACTGGAAATTAAATACAGTAAAAATCCAGTCAGCTACCACCTTACCAAATTGAACAAGATTATACCAATTGTCTTTTACCTGACTCTTTTCATTTACTTACTCCTTTTCCTTGCATGTAAAATATTTATTTTGTTGTAGTACGGTGGGAAGAGGGGAATTATACACATACTCAGAAGATGCTATCTTGCAGACGCATCTACCTACGGAAATTTATTACAGATTCCACGATTTATGTCCATCTTCTATACATATTCCCTTATACACACACTGAATAAGGTTAACAAAGAGACAGACAGAATTTTAGGAGTTAAAACAAGACAGGACAAAACACGCAACACAATCACAGCAGACATGATAAATATTTAGACAAGCCAATGCTATTGAGAGGTGGAAATAATTAGAGAGACGACAGGTGAACATTTAGATGTTTACTTCCCTTCTTGTCGAATCACACAATTTATGTTTTCGACTTTATCAATAATTGACTTGTCTTTTTTATGGGCTTGCACCTACTGAAATGTTCCATTGCTCCTTTGCGCCTTGATTGTGTACCTACATTGTTATTTGTTAGCGTTATTGTCTCTTTACACTTCATGCACCCTTTCATTGTTGCATATTCTTTGTAGTAAAAGTAAAAGGTTTTCAAATGCTTTCCCATTTGATGCAAGACTATCCATGAAAACTTTCGATATTATTAAATTACATCAAAATATTTTATAAATCGTAACTTATCTAACTCAAAATTAGTTTTCCATATGTTTGTCAAAGTAGTGTGTGAAATTCAAACTAAGAATTACAACAAAGGAATACAATTTTCATATGTTTCTTTGAAATTGCATCATATTGCGTTTGCATAAATATTTTCCAAACTCACAAATGTTTCTCTTATTTCCCAATCACATCTGTTATGCAAATTATGTTGGATAATGAATAGGTAAAAAATTGTTGGGCAAAGTAAGTGTGTGCAGGTAATTATTTTTGCATAAGGAACTAAGTTTTTCTTTTGTGTTTAAAGGAACTTGTGTCAGTTGTAGTAGTTGTAGCAGCTGTAGTTTAAAATGTACCTATTTAAATTGGTTAATTACTAAGGAAAAGAAAAGGATATCGACGAATTAGCATTTGTAATAAGTTGATAATATGAATTTTGATTGATATTTGGTGCCTGGATGATGTTGGGTCAAAATAAGAGGTCAGAATAAGATTGGATGAGGGGGTGATCATTAGAATTAAATATCTTGTGCCCCATTCACAGATAATAATAATATGAATTGGTAAGTGTATTGTGTAATAATAATGGTTGTTCCTTCCAGGTCCAGGAAAGGTTATAGTTTAAAACAACGGAGGAGCAGCAGAATTGAGGAAAAGGGATTGAGAGTCTGAAGAGAGAGAGAGAGAGAGAGAGAGCAAACCATTGAAGTGAAATAAAATAAATTGAGTGCACGAACATAGAGAGTCAGTCGTCAGTAGTAGTTGAGTTAGATACATTGGAAAGAAAATATATAAAGGGAGAAGTCAATGTTGTCTGGCTTATCTGAGGATAGTGGAAAGGAAATTGTAATTCTCGTCTGCAGGGTTATGTTGGGCTATGTTATGTTTTATAATGATGTGGGAATGAGGATATTGTCTTTCTTGAGACGGAAAACCTGTTTTGTTGTCTATGTGTAACTACGTGTACCTCTGTTCTTTGTGGAAATGTAGCAGTAGCATTATTATGTAATGTATTATAGCGATACTACATATAAATGCACGTAGCTAATATTAAAGTGAGCTCTTTTTACGTATTCCTCCAGCTAATCTAATCTGGCTCGAGTCTTTTCCCTTATTTATTATTTGCTCTGGAATGATTATAGCATTGTATAGCTAAGTGAACATGCACATGGCTCGACTCCTTTGCTTGTCAAGCATCTTTTATTATTATATTTTATGAACTGGATAACATACATTTGACTATAGCTTTTGACAGACAATGGCTAAGCTTCAATTGCACTCATTGTGAGAATCAGAATTGACACTAACAATATAATACTACTGGAAACTAACAGAGAGATAAAATGATTTTGGTGTTTACCTCTCTCTGTGTTTTATGTAGGATAAATATATCACAACTATCGTGTAGTATTTTCTCTTTTTCTTAAGATGTTTATCAATCTCCCATTGTAATTCTCCCTTAGAGTTCTTGTATTTATATTATTATTCCAACGTGTGTATATCACTATTGACAGGGGAAATACTCCTTTGGTGTTCTTTTCTCATTTTTTACAATCTTTCAAATGTATCTAATCTATTGGTACTTAGAAGTTAGAACTATGAAGGAACAATAACGTGGAAACACATTTATTTACCTACCATCTAATAAACTTATCATGTCTTACATACCATTATGTTTATTATAATCTACCTTTTTCTCTCTTTGTAAAACAGGCTCTTCCTTTCGATTACCTAATGCCAGAGAATTCACCTCCAGTCACTATCAAAATCTCAGTGAAGAAGACACGATAAGTAATGACGTGCCAAATGAATCTATCTACCCTACTCCTCCTGATTCTACGACTCTAGGTACAACTACCTAACCACTTTTCAAATCATGAGAAATCATGAGAAACCATTTTTTCTACTGTTAATAATTGTTTCATGCCATTAAATTTTTACGAAATGATATTTAAAAGCATTTTAAGCATTTACCAGGTTAGTGGATAAAAAAATAGTGATGATTTTGTGTTAAATAAATAATAGCCACATACTACATGGTATTTATTAGTTTCTTTGCACGTAATTTCTATTTACTATGATTAATTGTTGCATGCTATATAAAAAATCTAAGGAACAAAATTAAAAGTTATTTCTATTGTAAAAGGTAGATTATCCATGCCTTAGTCAGACAAGTATTCATGTAACATAGTAATTTGATGGCGAATTTAATTATATCACGATGATTTTGCGTTAAATGAATGTAGCTAGATGGTTTTAGTGTTTTGTATGTGATTTCTATTTATTTATTTGTGCAGAGGGATGTCAACTGCCAGAGATGTGGGAAGGGGGCTATTTCCAGCACAGTACTGAAGTTAAAATTGATGGGAACTCAATTTCCGGGAAAGGTGTGTGCGAGGAAAGGCAAGACGATAAATACCTCTTTGTTCTTGCAGAGTAAGTCTTTTGTTTATTTTGCGGTGGTACAGACACGTTGTTGAGTTTACTATTGATCCTTTTCCCTTTGTCTTTTCCCCATAGCTAAACTTTAAGAGATATACTAGTAGTTTTGTATAATAGTAGAGTCATATGTTTATATTGTCACACACATACGACAGTTATATATATCGAATGTGTTGAAAAGAGAATGAGAAAAATTACTTTCACCATAATAATGTGAGTGAGGGTTTTATTTTGGATTGGGTAGTAAATGAGAGAGCGTGCGAGTGAGTGACATGCATTTAATCTGTGGACGAATATTTGTTCTTGCTCTCTATGTACTCAATGTTCCCTATTTTTCACGCTGCGCCTTCAATCCTCACTAATGTCCAACGAATATTTTCATTTATTCATCCAGGATGCACTCTTTGTGTGGAAATTAGTTCTCGATGCAAATACAATGGTCAATGCTCAAATATATATTAAGGAGTAGTAATGCTAAGTACGTGCTGAATCCGGGGGCTAGGAGCTCATGTTTGGTTTTCTTCCTAAATAAATACATTATTTATCATATTATTGGGGAATATAGTGGAGAAAACGGAAGCATGTAGTATGTGGATGTTGTGACATTATGGTTAGCAATCGTTAATCGTCCGTTCAATTCTCGCTCTGTTTCCTTAGACATTTGTCAATGGGCAGCGGCAGGAGAGTGTCACGTCAGGATACAATATATTATACGTTCTCTTCTGCAATTCTATGTCCCTTATAATACATTATTGAACTTGTGTGCTAGAGATTCTTGTACACTATCGTCTGATCTTGTTTTCCTAAATCCCATTTTATTTGCAATTGTAAGCTATATCAAAAGGGATGATGTATAGAAATGTTGTAACAAGAGATTGTATCATCTACCATTAAAGATACAGACCTAAAACTGTTTTTGCTACATAGAAATTAAAAACAAAACAAGAGCACATAAGCCTTAAATCAATTCAATTTCTGATATGTAGAGAAGAAAAGAGAGAGAGAGAGGAATAAAATGTGTTAGTTTAATATCAGAGGAAGGATCAGGAAGGAAAAGAATCTTCCGAGGATTTCCTCTCTCTCTCTCTCTCCTCTGACCAAGCAAAGCTCGTTTGACTGGACTTTGTGTATTTGGAAGGACTAATAGAATGTATGTATATATTTACAGTTTGTACGATTGTACGAGTGTGCTGTGTGCACTTTAGTCTTATGTAGCTGAACAATAAGCGTCAACATCAGCCCCACCACACGTGTTAGTTATTATTGTGGTGGATTTGAGCTGAAGCGTGTGATTTGATTGCTTTTTGCGGAACTTCAACTGAACTGTGAGCTTAGTGTGGCTCAATGCACTAAAACTTACTAAGATCTCACACTCTTCCAATGAAACAATGCTATTTCAGATGTGATGTGATGTGGTTAGTTCAGCGAAACAGTTACACAAACCTATCATATCACTTACTTTTCTATACAACAGATATACCCATATACCCTATGTTTGTACAGTAGTAATGCAATAAGGGGAAAGACTCAAACTGCTTTCCTTTTCCTATCGTCCTCCTGGTTCCATGGTCATCGATGGCTTCTTTTATCTCTATATATTTGTAGGATGATGTGAGGAAATGCAAGGCTCCTATTATTGCTTTTTGACCACAGGGTAAAATGAATCACGTCTTTAGCATTAGAATGCTCAATAATGTCCCGTCTTCCCAGTTGCCGTGTTAATTAAGTTATCCCTATATGCATCGCTTTTAAAGTTGTATGTAATACGTAAAATTAAAATGAAAGGAATTTGTGCTCTGTTAAGCAAATTCAATACAAACAAACTCCAACTATAAATACTTAAAATACGCTCAAATCGAGAATGTGCAAAAATATCTTTAGAAAATAGATTTGATCGAAATTAGAACGACAAATATCTTCATCATCATTTGAATAATTTGCAATATTTTATTGCTTTTTGTAGGGAAGGTGAGGAACCTTGCTACAAGTGCATTGTGATTAATCAAAAACATGCAAATGTACTTCAATATAAAGAAAGTAAGAAAATAAAGTCATTTTTATACCCTAAAAAATAAATATATTGAAAAACAACCTACTAAATACTTACGAGTAGATATTTTTATATTTTTTATGAATATTAATGTAATATTTTGAAGTATAGTTTTCATATACGAGGGCATTATGTTTTATTTTGTGTGAAGGTGAATGTGAAAGCAGAGACACATTAAAAAAAGTTTGTGATGCAATACCTGGTGATGCTCAACTACATACGCTGTTCCGAATTAAAGGCAAACCAGAGGACTGTCCATTTAGGTCTGTTGTATTTTTGTTATCAATTTTGTGCATGAATAAGTTTATTACATGAAAATGCCAAGTATTTTGTCTTTATTAATATTTTTTCTATTTTACATTTGCTTAATTGCTTATATAACAATGTTTTGCTTTGATGTTCCCATTCTCACAGGGGAGGTCCTTTCAAGTTCAATTACAGTAAGGGTGACAGAGAAGAGTGTAGTTGGCCCGAGTCCTTTATTGAAACTTGCAGCGAAAGTTGGAAACTTTCTTTTCATTATCAAGCGTGTCCCATGGATCCTTCATCTGAAAGTATAAGTACGCACTGTGCCATGCAAAAAAACAAATTAACTTTTCTGCTATCCTTAACATTGCTTTCGTGTCCGTCCAATTTCTCTATTTCGAATCAGAACTACCCACTAGAACTATTTATCTTATGAATATACATATTCCCTATTCATTTCTTAGTATACATAATTTTTGGGGAGTTAAATCACATAGTACCGATAATTATTTTTTGGTAGTTTTGGAATAGGAATAGAGAGGCCCTAAATAGTGGACATACTATATGACTTTCCCCTTGTATATGATTTTTTTTCGATTTGTAGAAGTAAAAAAGAAGTTAAAGAGAAAAGTTTAACGTGATCCAAATGATATGAAGAAAATTAGTGTGCTATTTATGCCTGAAAAGACGAATTGTCATTTACATGGTGAAAGTCATGTACTATATCAACTATGTAGTGCCAGCCCCTGTAGAATAAGGAAATTTTATGTAAATGAGTTTCATTGATTGTATTACGATGTATATTTAATTAATCTTACTGAGATTTGGGTAATTATTCTGTTACAAGGTGAAGAGTTACACTGTCTAGCGCATTGGCAAGAAGGACCTACGAACTATATGGTAGGAACGGTAAACAGCCACTACAGACAAAAATTAGAGGATCGCTATCGCTGTTTTGTATATGAAGAGATAAAATCTACTGAGCATTCCACAAGAGGACGAACCGGATACACTGGCATCACAGGATACAAAATATCGCAATCTGGCGACGCAACTTGCACGGGAATGTATGCTATTGGGGATGGAGCAGTTAACTTCTCACTTAAGAAAGGTTAGTTATTTTGTTCCCTTTAATTTTCTTTAACTGTGTCTGCTTTTTCATATGTTATTCCAAAATTTGCTTTTTGGATTCTCATTTTCTGTTTTTGAGAGTTAAATCTGGAAATTAACTACTTCGATTAATTTTTTTTAAAATAGCCATTTACATTTTTGCAGGAAATTTTACAGGAAATCTAACATAATTTTTAATTTTTCACAGTTTTTGAGGAAGAAGTACCCTGTAAATATCCACAGTGGTTATCATCATCTGAATGGCATACCCTAGATGGAGGGAAAACGATCAGAGTAGAAGAAAAAGACACCAGTTTTGTGGTTTCAGAGAGAGTGCATGGTAATTTCAGTCATACTGAATTAATTTACCCTGTTTTGGTAACGGGCACCCGAGTTCACTGTCAAAGGAGGGTGGATATCACTCAGGATCAATTAACTGTTGTTGCTCGAAGTACAAAAGGATGGTGAGTCTCGAGATTAGCCTTTCCATTCTCTGAAAATCTAATCTTATAGGATTTGTAGAGAAAATTATTTATGCAAATTTATTTACATGCTTAGCAAAGGACATGTTAATAATGCACTTGTGTTTTCTGTTTCTCTACCCTCTGCTGCATATTTAGCAAGAGTGACAAAATCTGTTTACATTTGTACAAGAGAAGCGAGCTTATAATTGAAATGCAAATACTGACGCAATCTCATAATAGCGAAGAAAACTTTGAAGAACAGTGTACAAACGGTAGCTTATCTCATTTAGCTGGAAATTCTTCGCCTTTACTTACTCTAGTCAATGCTCAAACTAAAACCACTGAGTGCCCCTTCCAAGGAAAGTTCTCAGTCGAAGGACTGACAAAATATGGGGAGCCTGTTAAAAATTCCTGCGTTGAACAGGGAAATAAAGAAGAATCAATCAATGTTGCTTGCAAAAATCCAGAAAGCTTTGACATTCTGTCAAAATGTAATTTAGATGATGAACCTCAAGGTAATTTTCTGAATAAAAAAATTCATTAAAATCAATTAAAATGAATGGAATAATATTTCAGTGTTATTCCTCATTTGTCCAGAGTTCCAATGTGTGGATCACTGGAACGAAAGTGATAATGGATTCCTAATCGTCTCAAATGCGATGCTGTCTAAGTCGTCTCAAAATCAAAGTTATTGTTGCAGCTACAAACAGTCGCCTTCGGGATATTACGTCTCTATGAGCGGCATCAGTTGTGAACGCAATCTTTTTCCTAGTGCAAATGTACTTTCCACATTTAATCTTACAATGGAAGGTAAAACAGAATAAATACATCAATTAATAATTTAGAATTTGTAATGACAACTAATAATTGCTAAAAAAGAAAAGTTACAGCAAAATAATGGTTGATAATTTCGTTTGATGTAGCATCCTGTAATAAGCCGCAGTTTGTGTCTTCCGGAGCTCGACCAACACAATGTGATACTGTATCGATTCTAATGGTCATTATTTCAATTGGAAGTTTTGTTGCATCAAGAATATCGGACTGATCGAAAGACTATTTGTATTTATATAAACATTGTTACTATTAGAGGTGTGAGTACTTACCCTTAACTCCTATTAATTAGTTATTAGTAGTAGGTAGTTACCTGTAAATTAGCAGATATACAGATATGTGAATTTTGTAACTCAAGTCGCCCATCTAGTCGACTTTCATAATGAAAATATGAATAATGAAATAACGAATAACTATTAATTAACTATAAGTATTATGCATACGATTTGTTATACTATTTTTGTATTTATTGTTACTTACTACAGTTTACTACAATGCATCAATAAACAGTGATTAGATAACAAATATTATTATCATGTAACTAGCTTTTTAAAATATCCTGTCCATGTAGTTGGATTAGGGTCCATAGGATTTTTATTTTTTACATTAGCACGTTAGAAATGCGAGGGAGGCGAGACAAAAGGGAGTTAAGCCAAGGAGGCCATGCCAAAAAGATATTTCTGGTTCTTACACAATCAGATCAGATCTGATCAGATCATATCAAGCACTGCTATACTACGACAAGTTGGTGCTTTTAAAAGCGCTAAGCAAACACATTCTATTATGTAAGAGGACCATGTAGGCAGCTACCCATTCAGTTACAAGGATTATGACTTGACACCTACACTTGCGAAATTATACGCCCACAACAATAACCACCATATCTTCACACATTCAGATATCCCCTTCCTATATCTATCTCTATCTATCTACACGTCTAAACCTACTTCAGATTGTTTCTCCAAGTGAACCTATTTTCACTTTCCCCATGCTATTTACCATTGTACTGTGCAAGCATAAAGAGAAACTTTTCCCTCTCGGGTCACAATCCAAATCTCACTTTCTCCTACGTACAAAAACCAGACTCTTGGATTTTGAGGGTACCTACTATGAATTCTGGATTCTGAAGATTTCCTCGATTTTACCTAAATATAGCCATCCTATAAGCTGTAACGTACCTCAATTATGTTAATGTAAGTTAAACCGCTCCCATAATACCACAAAGAATAGCATTTGCTCCGTCATTTCGGTGTCTATAAATATAATCATGCACGGTCCATGCACTTTCCAATATTACTTCCTTTTCATAGCAAATAATAATCGGTTTGTTTAGAGAATGCCATTGCCGATGTTTATGCAATCATGAAAAATCAAGCTGGTCAAATTTTGTTCTCTGTCAGACATTAATCTACTCTTCACCAAAAATGAAAAATCTTCACCAACTTTGAATTTTGATGACATTTACCTAAAAATCACCAATGCCATTTGCAAAACAGAACAGACAGTGTTATTCCATGATAAAACCGGGAAAAAGTATTTTAGGCGGATAATTTTGTTGTCCACGAGGGAAAGTACTGATGAAAAGTTTGAAAAGTTTCCATCGTCCATTTCTTCAATTCGGAGGGACCACAGCAAAATCAGTTGCTCCAATCGAAAGAAGGCCCAAAGAAGAATTGATGAATGTAGTTTGGTCAACATCAAATCATATTGAGCGGTTGGAGGAAATATCTAAGAAATGGGAAAAAACGAACAAAAATG